>JAYMTF010004073.1:0-13896 GCA_036897485.1 Pelargonium nanum | reverse complement strand
CAAACAATCCCAAAAACACAAACTTTACAAAATTCACCCAAAACCCACAATTGCACAAGAACTCCAACACCAAAAACAACAAAAGGGTACGAATCAAACCAAACGAGAACCCGAAATCAAAACCCAAAAGGGTAGTAGTAGAAGACGCACACCTGGGTCTGGGTGGCTTCAGATCCGGCGGCACCAGGATCTGGAGCGGCATGATAAATGGAGGAGACGGTGGCGAGAAGGTCCGGAGAAAGCGGGAGGTCACGGGAGAGCAAATTGAGGGCAGAGATGAGGGACTTGGCCTTGTGAGCGAGGTCGAGAGGAGGCTGCTCGCTCTGCACCTCAGTCATGATGGCGGGAACGAACTCAACGGTCAATTATTGTTTGAAACAAAACCAAGAAAATAAATTTGATCTCTTCTTTGCTGTTTGGTTCTCTCCTTTGCAACATGTCGTATCAGACCATATGGTACTCACAGGCTCAACCCAAAAACATAAATACAAAAATTAAAAATAATCGCTCTCTTTTTCTTTGCCTAAACAAAAACCCTGGCTTTCGCGTTTTCTCTCCCTTTTATCTTTCTCTTCCACCTTAAGGACTCGTTTGGATTCGCCTCAAAATTTCCCTTTCTATTTTCTCTTTAAGTTTGTGATTGCTTGTACGACGCCGTTGGGCCCAGCCCAACAAGAGAAAAGCCCATTCTTAAGATAACCTCAAAATTAAAATAGTATCCATCAACTATTGGGCCCTGGCTATCTCTTGAGATTTATTCTTAAGTGTTTAGTAATTACAGTGTTGTTTGTATCATCTGAATCACGAGTTCATACTTGGTTTCAGTCATGTTTTATTTGACTTTTTGTGTTTAAAAATTAATTAATTTTTACGATGATTTGTCCAATCCTCAAATGTCGCTTGCGACTTCGTTCCCTTGATCTCCTTTGTTATCTTGTTAGTGTACGAACAATAATACGTGTTGAAATGGAACAGTATATGTAAAGAAAAGTAAGAGTTAAACTATGCAACTTTGAAATTGGTAAGGACGTTTGGAAACTTTTATTGGTACATTAGAAATTTTAATTTTGGTATGCATCAAAGTTTAATGTTCAATTTGATACGCGATTGTAGTATATTAAACTAATTTAGTACAAAGATAACACTCACTTAATTTTTTTCATCAAAAATTAATGACATGTATTTATTTAAAATAATAATAACACAATCAACAAAGACAATATGAATATGACCTTGTAGGCATTTGCAATCCAATCTTTCTTAAAATCAATCCGATCAATTTATAAATCAAACCGTATTTGTCACGTAAAAACACGAATAAGGTTGGATAACACAAATATGCTATTTTTATACAAATTGATTTTGCTACATCAAGTGATACTTCTTGATTTTTAGTATAATTTTGCAAGACATATCTTATCCGATGGAAAAATCGATCGGATCGGATTAGTTTTAAGTCGAATAGAATTGCACATGCTTACCGCGTCGGATCAAAATTACCGGCTCTAGTTATTATAATATGTGAATCATTTTATTTTTGTATGTTTAGTTATTCAAATAAATCATAATCAAATGTTAACTGTGTTATTATTATTATTTTGTATAAATACATGTCATTACTTTTGAATGGAAAAACTAACTCAAAGTGTTAACTATGTACTAAATTAGTTTAGTAATTTGTTTCTTTATTCATTATAGACCGCTGCATAAGTAAAACTATGAGATAAAAAAACACGGTCTCTCTAGCACAATGCTAGGTTAGGGTTTTATGGTTTGTCAGTGATATAAGGGGCGGCGGCTAGGATTTCAAGCAGAAAGGACGGAGAAGCTAGACACCAGATCACAGAGAAGAGAGCCAGACGGACGGAGATTGGCTGCCATACCAGGGTCGCGATATGGGGTCCGAGATTGAGAAGGAGTTCGACATGCTTGCGATAGAAGGAGAGGAGGACGGGGGTCTGGAGATCGAAGTGGGAAAGGACGGTTCGGCGGCAGAGGAGGGAGGACGGTGGAGGGTCGTTGGGAGGTTCTTGACTCAAGCGGTAATCCATTTCTATGCTATGCGTAACATGATGGCGTCGGTATGGAAACCAGCGGCGAAAATGAGGGCCATGTAAGTCGCACACGATCGCATGCTCAATATGGAGCAAAGGTTCATCTTTGAATTCTACAATGATAAGGATGCTGAGAGAGTGGTGAAAGGAGGGTCATGGACTTTCAATCACCATGTGCTGCTATGTAGGATGCTTCAGCCAGGTGACATACCGGCGAAAGTGGGGTTGTATGAGACAACCTTGTGGGTAAAGCTGCACGATTTACCGGAAGGGTTTCGTACGGAACGAGTTTGCAAGTTATTGGAGATTTCATTGGGAGGTATATGGAGATGGATCCGATAAGTTTCGCGAGAAATAGGGCATCGTATATACGGATTCGAGTCACAATAGATGTACGAGTACCAATCAAGAGGAGATGGAAGGTCAGACCAGTGAGTGGGAGGTGGTCATGAGTGGTGTTTAAGTATGAAAAACTGCCACACTTTTGTTTTTACTGCGGGATCATGGGACATAGTGATCCGCAGTGCAAGGAGCTATTATTGCACCCGGAGGTCGGGGAGGAACGAGCCTATGGGGTGTGGCTGCATGGGCCGGAAACCGTTAGGGGGCATTGGTGCTAGATGGCTTCGAGACAAGGAGGAGTCTGTGCAGGCAAGCCCGATTAAAGTGACACCAGTGATCGATGTGGATGCTAGCTGTGGGGGCAATGGAGGATTTGAATGCCGCTACATTAATGGAAGGGAAGAGAAGAAGGACGGAAAACTGGACAGAATTGGGGGACAAGGCGAGCCAAACAGAGAAGGCTCGCCTAGACAAATGAGAGTAAGCAGCTGGGATGCCAAACAAGCCGCGTTGGGTCTCGCGATAGGATCCGGGGTGCCATCCAAGTATGGTTTGCGAGTTTGGTCTTATAAGGGTATAAGTTTTGGGTTTTTTTGTTGGATTTATGTTATTTTGGTTTGGATTGCTTTAGTTACTGCTTTATTAGCTTGGTTTGGTATAATTGTTGCGTTTTTAGTTTGCTTTACTGTTTTATTAGGTCGTTTTAGCGATAGATGAGACATCAAAAACATGACGGGCTGTGACTCGTGGGTTAAGGGGTCTGTAAGGGTAAGGAGGGGTAGTTTTTACCATGGCTTTGTTCTGTATTTGATCTCAGTCTTGGAAGTATGGGGCTCCTTGTATGTTCCAAGACATTTAAGCATTGATTAATAATATTTGGTATTTCCACTCAAAAAAAAAAAAATTAGTTTAGTATATTTCAATCGCATACCAAACTGAACACTAATCTATTTTGCATACCAAATGAATAAATACAACTTCCTACTACAAATCACACGATAAACAAATTTCTCCATTGAATGGCGGAGAAAAATTATACGGAGTATAGTAACGAGAATAGATAACTACACTTTTTTTCCTTAAAAAATCGCAACTTCATAGAAATTTTACATACCGTCAGCAAGGAAGCTCGAACTCAAGACCTAAAAAAAATCCAAAGTGTTTAAACCGCTTGGCCCACCATGCCTCAATCCATAATTTCACCTTCATATGATTCTATAGGTATTCAAATGATCCCATCCAAACTGTGTTTATCAGGTTGGACAAAAGGTAAGAAACAATTTTGCGAGTATCTAAGGATGGTTTTATTTTGATGAAGTTTAGTTCTAAAAAGGTCCAACAATAATGTAAACCCTACAAACAATTGACATAATGTAAGTGCAACAACACTAAAGGCCTTGTATTCATATTGTTAGTCAACTTTACATTAGCATCTCAAAATCTAAATAAATTATAGATGTGTTATCCTTTGTTCGCAGTGTTCTAGCTTCGCTCAATAAAAAGTTGGCAATTTTCTCCGCTGTCTTCTCTATATCTGTCGACTTTCTTTCCTTTATCTGTATCCAAATTCCAATCAGAATCATCTTACAACAAAAAAAAAACTAATTTCCACAAAAGAAGATGCTTCTTTACCTGATTAACTAGCTGGATCGCCTTTTTAAAGCTAATCACATCCCAGAACCCATCACTGCATTTTATAAAGCAAATATCGAAAATTTATTTATATGGAAACGATATATATCTTTTACTCAATTAAGATGATAGTTTACGAAGATGCAATAGAAGATCACCTCGCCAATAGAGCAAATGCCCTGCTTGCCTTGTCAATTTGCACAACTCCACTTGTAAAAGGTACTGAACTAAATCGAGCATCCTGCTGTTTCAGAAATTTGTCTCCAAGCATCCGAGCAAGATTCAAGCCTGATTTAATGATGCAAACGATAATTGAGAATACACAATGATTTCATCGCAGTATTGCAAAACATACAAACTCAACATCTCGGTACCACATATACGGTTTTCTCCATCTTTCAAAGGCTCTCCAGATTCTTTAATTCGAAGTCTTTCAGGATAACTAGTTATCCTATGGTCTTCTGTCATCTTAATTTGCTTCCCACCAATACTGCCACAAAAAGATTCTTAATTTACTTGTAAAATGCAATACCAAGCATGGCAGTAAGATTAACAACAAGAAGGATTATTGTTGCATGTGGTGGCCAGCAATACAGAACCAGTAGTTCTTTGGCGGTGAGAGGAGAGAAAAAATTAAATAAATCTAAACTTATAGGAATTAAGGCAAATCATAAATATAGGGGTCACGTGCCTTGCATGTGATGGAGTAGAAGGATTAATCCATAAAAAAGAATTGACAAAATGATGAGACTAAATTTAAGGGTAGTTAAATGTTATGGAAAATTCTTTGCGGTAGTTATGTGTTTGTGGGAAACACAACAGGATAGTTTTTCATAATTACCCTTGTTCAATTTTGCAACCATTGTTCCTCAAGTGTAAAGTCAACACCAATACTACCATCTATATTCCTCTTGGATTCACCATTAAAAAGCCTACAACCATGAATCAGTAACCAACATTGATTTTGTGACAGGGTTTCCCTGCCACCATATTAAGATATGTAACACCCCATTTATAATCCACAACTAGATGGACCAGTTGGAAACCACTTTCCTAAATCCTAATATCTGTACTTAAGGAAATAAAAACCAACATTTCGTCCAGTTTTATCATATTTTATTTTTTCATGAAATAAATAAAATTATCATAATGAATCACTTTCACCGTTACATTGTGTAATACACCTTCATTATTGCAACCAAATAACCTAATCATCATTTTCAAAACTTCCTTGCTAACACTATTGCCACTACATTTCCTAAACACCAAAAATATTAGTACCTTCGGTAGCATTATCAACATTCTTGCTACACAAGCAAGTCAACCAACCAATATTACTCCTAACAGCAAACAAATACCCTCAGTTAGCACTAATTTTGATTTGATTTTTTTGGGATCAACTGTTCATTTACTTTAAATTAAATATCCAATATAAATTCTACTCCTACATACCACACAACCACTGGTAGGATGGACCCCTTTAGAACTTCCATCCCTCAGTATTTAATTTTCATTTTGGATCAAATTTCCAGTTCCTTCAAATTGAATATCCAGTAGTTCTACTTCTCAAAACCACAGCCTGAGTATTTATCACAACAATTTGGAGGTTGAGGAATTTTTTCATAATGATTTGTGATGATCTCATCAAACCAGCTCGAGTTGCAACAAATTTATAAGATTCCTAAAAACTATAATTTACCTATGAGCGTGAAACATATAAAATGATTAATAAATTTAGTTTAAATCGAATATCATAAAAGCCATGTATTATCAACAATGTGCTCCTAAACATTTAATTAGCATAATCCATAATAAGAGCTTCATCTGATCTGCCAAGTATGACAAATACACAAGATAATATCTTTAATTATTCTCAGAATACCAACGGAAACTTATGCACTTACTACATAATGCAAGCTGAGTCACCCACATTTGCACATTGTGCAAATAAATTTCCTTGACCATCGACCCAAATCAGGAGCACTGTTGCGGTGCAGCCCTGCAAGGATTTGATATTTCTTTACATAATTAGGGCATAAAATACCACCGATGAGCATTTCATCATGCAAAATGCAAATAAACAACTTCCCACGTCTAAGAATTAAGAAGTTAGATCAAGTTGCTAGCTCGCTTATATGCTTACACACACATATATTGAAATTAATTCAGTCATACAGCCACACTATGTTGCACCAATACCGACATTTGATGGATTCACCATTTTGAAAATATACGTTACGAGATGTTAATTTTGAAATTTAAAATATATTTTTATGTAACAAATTATATTTGTACAGTTCTTAATTTTATTGAAATCAAACTTAATAGTATGTCAAATAAAAACTAACATAAGTTCAAACTAATCAAACACAAACAATTAATATAAAAAATTACCTGATTACAATCTACAAACAAAATAATTTCGGGTTTTTTTATTATAAAAAAGAATAAAATAAAAATGATATTGATGCAAGTAACAAAGGGCTAAAAATTGACGTTTCAAGAATGATCCAAAATACTGTTGGTACATTCAAAACGTGTCCTCAATCAATGAACATCGTTTTGCCATAACTACGTAGTAGTTAGGAGCCGCCATGATAGTTTTCTTGTTAGGGAGGTTTTCTATCATTAGAAAATATTAGTAATAGTAATTGGTTAGTTTTAGAAATTGGTAATAGTTTATTTTTGTACTGAAATTAGGTTTACACTAGTATAAATATTTGCCACTTGTTCTTTGTTTAGGAGTTGAGATTTGTTTTTTCAAATAATGAAAAAGAAAAGAAAGAAACACAGTTTCTTCTCATGGATTTTGTTCTTATTGTTCGGTCTATTTTCGTTCCCGCATAGTTGCGCATCCAGTGTATTAGAGCTTAAGGTTGCTCTTCGATGACCAAATAGTTGCAAACTCCTCAAAAGAGTGATCGTAAAAATTAAGGATTCCTAGGACCTGTATTAATATAATGGAATTGCCTATATCCTTCTTAGATATGTTACTGGTTACAGTATCCTTGAAAGCTTTTGCCAAAGAAGTATTTTTTTTTAGTCGTAGCCGTGGTGATAGGGAACACAGAGTAAACCCTACAAATAACAAAACCAACCATTTGCAAGATCAAGAATATGAATACCTGGGCAGACAAGTTCAAACCCTTATAGCGTTGTTGATACAACATGCGGATAATCACCAAAGGGAGAGTGATTTAGTGGAAGACGTAACAAAAGAGAAGATAGACTCGAGGATGGGTCTTTTTCAAAAAAGGCAGTATGATGCAAGTAAAACAGGACTAAAAATTAACATTTCAAGCATGAACCTAAATCCACTTAGCTCAATTGAAACGGGCCCGCAGTGAATACTCATCATTTCCCCATAACTACGACCGCCAAGATTGTTTCCTTGTATGAGATGTTTTCTATCATTAGGAAATATTAGTATCAATATTTGGTTAGTTTTAGGAATTGGTAATAGTTTGTTATTGTCTATTAAAATTAGGGTTACACTAGTATAAATATTTGTCACTTGTTCATTGTTTAGGAATTAAGATTTGATTTTTGAAATTATGAAATATAAAATAAAGATTTGCAGTTTTTTTTTATCATGGATCTTGTTTTTATTGTTCGGTCAATTTTAGTTTCCACATAGTTCCGCATCAGATTTCAAAAATATTTTCTGATTGAAAAGTAGAATATTGTATCGGGGACTTGTCGGAGTGCCAGATATTTTTTTAAATGCTAATTCACGTGTTGAAAGAATATCGTGTCCAATTCAAGTGTCAAGACACCTACACACAAACCAGAAAGCAACAATTTTGTCTTCAAGATTGGAATTTGTAGAGATGGAGATGTCTCAATCCCTTATAAAATTCAAATACAACTTTTGAACATCTCAACTCTCTAAACACAACTTAACATACATTCTTTAGGGCGCACTAAAACAAAAACAAGAACCAACAACCAAGCCAAAAGGGTAAAAAGGGAAGATGCTTAAGCAAAGAACCACAATCCTTGAATAACGCAGTACCATAGGCATTATGTTCATGGAAAGAAAAGAGAAGACCAAGGGACAATTACACCGAACCAAAAATTGGTTTATAAAACAAATTATCATTTTATTGTAGTTAATTCCAAAAGAAAAGGTCTAAGGAGCATAAAAGAAAAGGGGGCAAACCTCATAATGATGATTCATGCATGCTTCGGTTTGAAAAAAGGCATCTTTAAGGACATCTGAAGCATCACATAGTGACAAAACCTTGTCCCTTTTTGCTGGATCAGACAAAATAGAAGCAACCATCTCAGGCAGAAATCTGGAGAAATAGAGAATTTAACAATATTTAGTCATATATGTAACTACTGATAGCAACTACAAAACTGATGCATGAGAGAGAACTAATTAAGAGTGGTTAAGAGTTAATGGATGTGACCCCATAGATAAAATGGAAACCATAAAAGAGGGGCAGCGGATAAGGAAAGAAAATAATAAATGGGATCAAGTGCAAGGGCAAAACGCCACTTTAAGAACATAACTAAAAACCGGTCAATCTCAAACCTCACAAACTATTATCAGTATTTGCAACCGAATAATATAATTGAACATTTGAACCACTATGGAGATATGAGAAACGTGCTCATATCAAATAAACATATTTAACAAAAACCATCAGACTATGCAAATCACAAACGTCAGATATACAACTTTGCTTATTATGCTTGTGATACAATCAGTGTAAGTTCTCCTAGGAAGTGAAAATCAGAAGATCTATAAGGTATTCCCAAGGAGAATAGAGAAACCCTGTGACACAGCTATAAGGCACCACTCAAAGGCAAACTGCGAAGTAATCACTTCATCAATGATAATTATAACATCTTACTTTGTGTCTGGTGTGTACATGAGTGTACGTGTATCAGTCAGTCAGCAAATATTACCTTGCAATAAATAATATTCATTCAGAAAAATAGAGGAAATGATTGTTGAACATACAAGGCCAGCATATGTGTATTGAGTACTAACAACAGTGATTCTATGAGAATGAACATGATCTTGAGGTTTCAGGAATCAGAGTTTTCTGTGGAATGAAACAGTTTGAAAGCATTAAGTTCCAAACCTAGAACACTTTCTCTGAAATACACAAATACAGTATATTGATACCATAAAATCCTCAACGGAACACGCAAACAAAGAAAAGGAGAAGGCACGAAAATGGTGTAAATGCATATTAGTCAATTACAAAACCTCATAATGTTAAAACATATTGAAATTGCAAGATTAATAGTATCAAAGTGAACCATCATTGTTGAATTTAATATTAGGAAACTGTCAATAGTGTCAAAGAGTACCCAAAGCAACATAAGAAAATAATTTAAAATGAAATATCACTAACTTGCTTGCAGATTTGGCAGCCGCTATTCCACCATGTCCATCACAGATCCCAAATAGTCCAAACTGCAAAATAGGCAAGAACAGATATTCAAGAAAACAGCATTATTTTTTAACTGAAAAATATTCAGTCCTCATAAACCTTATCAACCCCAGGAAGAGGCCATTGATAATAGCACACATCTTCCATAGGAAGCTTCTTCCCCCCTCGACGCACAGCCATAGGATCAGACACCATACCAACTCCGAAGGGGATCTGCCATTCAACTTGAGATGTAATCTCAACCTGCCACAGACGAAAGCATGTAGATATCAGACACTATATTTACTAGAGAGCAAAAAGTACAGAGGGGTAGGTCCAACATCCAATGTAGTTCACACATTAGTGAACAAGACATCTGCATAATCATTTTACTGGTTTCAGCAATAGAAGGCGATTAAGAGAAAATATATATTTTTTTTATTTCCTTCTCATTTTTTATGAAAAAAGTGACCAATCAATCCCTATCCTAGAACAATGATTAAATGATATAATACCATAAAAACTTTCACATCCTGATAGGCTGTAATAAGAGTCCACATTCCCATATAGGGATGTCCAATAATATATATTCTATGCTATAATTTTAGAAAGTTATCCTTGATCTTGTCCTGTAGTTACGTGAAACAACTTTGACCACTTTGTCAGGTGCAAATGGCAAATATGCAGTTTATCACTGAAATAGGTGGTCTGACTGCAGTATAGCATTCTCTTGATATTTGAGCAGATTTATGCCGTACTTCCATATTATAGGGACCGTATGCAGATTAACCTAAGGTTTGTGAGATATATCGGAAACCTGAAGCCATATATGACAATATGATGTTCTTACAAATTTAGAAGATGCAGAAGCATTTTGGTTATTCAAAGAATTTGCTTTGATATTATCAAGTTATCCTTGATCTTGTTCAGTAGTTACGTGACATAACTTTCACAACTTCAGCAGTCCTTAATGATAAATATGCAGTTTGTTTCTGAAATAGGTAGTCTGAGTGCATTAGAACATTTTCTTGATATTTGAGCAGAACTCTGCTGTACTTTACTATTATATAGACCATGTGCAGATTGTGACCTAAAGTTTGGGAAATATAATGGAAACTTGAAACCATGTATGACTCTACGAAGTTCTTACAAATTAGAAGACTCGGCAGATTCCAACAACAGACACTTGATTTCAACATGTTTCTTACCATTAAACAAGGAGTCTAAAGTCAGGAATGAGTATGCCAAATAAGCAACTTGATTCTTTCAATTACTGTGGACCTAATCTAGTTTATCAATTATCATCATTATCCATCACAAATTACCATTGTAAAATCCCAGAAAGGCTACAATTGCAACTTCATTGAGGCACACTTACAGATACTTTTGATGTTGAGCCAAGAGTTATTATGTCTCCATTTGTAAGCTCAGTTGGATAACCCCATTGTCTTCTTCCAGAATCTGGATGGTTGACTGGTTGAGAGTTCAAGAGTGTTCCATTTAAGCTACCCACATCTACCAACTCCCATTTCATCTTCTATATAAAGAGTACAGTTAAAGAACATCTTAGTGCCTTATAAATGACATGCAAAGTAGATGCAAGTAAAAGTGATCGGTAATAAGGAAGCCTACATCCATATTCCAGTTTATAATCGCATGCTTCCCCGAAACCTCTAAATCCTTTACTATTAAGTCGCATGGAGTAACCCTTCCAATTGTCAGTTGCAGCTTACCGGCATTTGTGGACTGTGTGGAACATTGTGACCCATGAGAAGGACCATTGAGAACCTCCAGGGTGATACAGCTTCCTGCACTTCTAACAGAAAGATATGATTACATGTTTTACATTACTGGCCAAAGTAAAGAAGTGTAGAATAATTGACTCTTTGAATCAGTGAAAAGAATAAAGATATTACTTAGATCTCTGATGTCTCCAGACGTAAGTTCTGGCAATTTATCATTTTCTGTAGCAGTTTTCAATTTTTCACATCCATCTTCCCGTCTATTGAGTTTTTGCTCCTGGATAATGTGGTTCAAGGCCACTGGACACTTAAGAGTCTGACCAATAACAATATCATCTGAAGGATCAGAAATTACATCTAGGACCACACTTTCATCTGCGAAATTGAAGAACAAAAGTTCATATGCAAAGAAAATAAAGAGAAGTTGCATAAGTAACACTGACAGAAAAAAACAGAAAGGGTGACGATAAAGGCATGATTATATACCTTGGGTTAAATTAGGAGATGTAAGGGGAAGCCTCTGTTTAAAAATATGTTCCTCTGTCCCGGGTGAGCTCAAATAATCTTCGGTCAGGAGACATGTTCCTTCAATATCACAATTTCTTGATAATTCATTGCTTTGATTTGGAGCCTGCTCTACATTATCTGAAACAAGGGACCTCTCAAGGTCACCAACCTACAAAGGATGGAATAGCAATGAGCAAAACAGCGACACAGGAAAAATGTATGCGTGCGTATCTTTTGTATTAAAACTGCCAAGTTCTAGATATTGAGCATCATGACATATATAGACATATATAAACAAAAACAAAAGTCACTAAGCAACCTTTACATATCAATGAATTCGTACAAATAAATACTGATGTGTAGATTATCTCAATATGTTTGGATCTAGAGCAAAATGCAATTAAGGACATTATCCGAAGCATCAAGCCCTCAACAATGTTTGGGCCACTTAATAGCTTATCTCGATCATAAATAAGCGCTAGAACCTAACAACATGTCAAATATGGGAAAAGTCGTGAATTACATTCCTGAATCTGTCTCCACATTCAAGTGCAACAAAATCAGATCATGCATATCAATGATGCCAAGAAGGAAATTTTTGTCACAAAAAATCCTTAGAAATTTAGGTTCCGATAATGCATTTCCTTACGTAGAGGCTAGAGCACTCTCTCTCTCTCCTAAACACAGCATGTAAGAATATGAGTTAAGGATGCCACTTCCAAATTCATCTATTTCAAAACTTCTCAGCAGGGTGAGACAAAAAATGCTGAATCATTAAAGATATAAAACACAAGGATGCTTTGGCCTCGTCTCAAATTCAACAAACAAATAAAAACAATCCAGAGCTGGAATTGAAATGATCAATCAAGAGCCCAACCATTACTTCAAGTTCTTCAGCACAAGCTTACACTCACTGGAGGAAATCGAATCCAACAATCCAGAGCTGGAATTGAAAACCTCCAAGAACCAATGCTCTGATTACAAAACACAAAAGCAAATTCTAATCACTTGAAGCTAAAACCCCTAAACGCTCCGAGAAACAGTACATTCACAGAAAAGATTTGGAGCCTGAAGGCATCATCAGCATCCAAACCGCGACGTACATTGAAGAAAAAGGCCCTAATCGCGAAGAGAAAATTGAAAAGGATGGTGCGGTACGGCACCTTGGTGGGGGTGGGGTTTGAAGCGAAAAAGAAGCGCCATGGACGGCAGGCAAGGAGAAAAGCGAGAAGGAGGATCAGAACCAGAAGCATAAGGGGGAGGACACCGACAATGCTCCCTGGCGTCGCCATCTTCTTCGCGCCTGGAGAAAGTGATTGGATGGCTGGAGATTCCCGTGAAGCTCGCTTTGAAATGGTCGCATTTCTCTTTGCTTATTTTTGAGCAACGTTTAAATATTCGGACCCATCGGTTCGGTGTAATGTAATTCATCTCTTGCGTTTGGGAATGGGTGCTTAAACGTAAGGAATGATCGGGTAGTCTCGATCTCTACAGGGCTTGTTATTCTCTTTAAGTCGGTGTCTTGCCCAAATCTAACGGTCTTGCGACCCCACTAAATGATTTTTAATAAATTCAAATATTTTTCAATGCCATGAAACTCAAGATGGTTAAATGATTTTTAATAAATTCAAATATTTTTCGATGCCATGAAACTGAAGATGGTCTGATTGACTTAAAAAACGATATCACTTGGTATCGTATTGATGTTACTGCTAATACTTGGCCATTTGTTATTGTTCATCAAGTTTTATTTTATGATATTTTCAACATTTGTGGTATTGTCGAAGAAATTTAAGATGTCCCTAACTCTCATTTTCTGGATAGAACAACTTTTAAATTGTTTTGGTCTTAACTAAGAGGTTTTAAAGGCGGATTCATGATTAGCAAGGGATTGATATTTTTAAGTCATACTACACTAGGACTAATTCTCATGTGAGTCAGGTAGAATCACAAGCACGGTAAAGCTCTCCCTACCAAACGCATTTGCATTCTCTGATACTCGAACTCGTTAAACAACTTTCAAATAATAAGAAAGACAATTTAACAATCACCGAATATTTCCCAAAACTTATAAGTTTTTCAAATGCATTTGTTGATGTCCACAGTCTCATTAGTGATTAAGGTCTTGTTTTTCATATTTTTCATGGTCCCGTTGACTCTTATAACAACATTATGAATATTTTTAAGGGGTAATTACTGATGGACGCCTTGTGCTTTACATGTTTTGCA
>JAYMTF010004072.1:0-13900 GCA_036897485.1 Pelargonium nanum | reverse complement strand
AAGAATGGGTGGTGGATGAGGATGTCCCAGTGGAGGCCCCAGCGGAACCGGTCACGGTGGAGGAACCGGCCATGGTGGAGGAACCGCTTCCGATGGACATAGGCAGGAGGACAGTGGCTGTCTTCAAGAGGAAAAGGAATATGGCTATTGTGGAGGAGGGTGGTGGTCACTCGGAGGAGGTTTTGGCTTTAGGTGCTCGGGACACGAACCTGGACAGCCAAGTTTGCAGGGAATAATGCAACTCAATGAAGGTGTCTTCTGTGGTAGAGTTAGGTTATGGAAGGTTACCTGTTATTTCGGTCTGGCTCATTCGATCTTTGTGATGGTAACGGGGTTCGCGCCTCGACAAATTGGGTGGGAAGAGCTTTCTAGGGCCCCTAGTTTGTTTTTAGAGCTTGTTCTTCATGGGCAGGCTCCTTCAAGTAGTTTTTCACATCTTGGTTACTTGGCTTTAGTTATTTTTAAATTTCTGTTTTTCTTAGTTGGAATTAGTTGGTTAGGTTTCTTTATGTTTCCTCTGCTTTGTAAGCCTTTTTGGCATCTTATGACTTAATGAGAAGTACTATCATTTACCTTTTAAAAAAAACTATGCTAATTGATATTTTTATTCTCTTTTTTTTTAAAAAAAAAACTTTTTTTGACGAAGTTTTTTTTTAAAATAACTTTAATTTCCTTAAACATTTAGTTAATCTATCACTCCTTTACTTTTGTGTAAAAAAAAACAAACACTCTTCTATTTAAATTCAAAAGTCTAGCTGTATTTACATGATGGCTCTAGGGCCTAAGTAATTTTGTTTAGACCTATGACACAACACAATTTAGGTAGGTGTACTTCAATTTAATCGGCATTGTATCAATTAACTCAACTTGTTTAATAATCATGTTGTGTTCATGTCAAATCCGCATAACTCATTCTCTTAAATATGTTATTGAACAACTCATTTAAGGATAAAAATATAACTTTCAAACATGTAAAAATAATTAGTCATATAAATTAAACTGGTAAAATCTATCGTGTCAGGTATGATCAATATCATCCTGTCTATTTAAATGTGTTGGATTGATCCATTATATAAGTATGTACCAAATTATTTAAACATATTATCCACGTCATGTCAATATGATCTAATGTTTGAGAATCTATATATTTTCATCCATCTCTCTCTTTCCTCTTGATTATCAACGATGGGTATACCCAAATGAAATTGAGCCAGCTGTATAATTTACAGCGGGCTCAATTAGTTTTAATTTTAGTTCTAGTTTGTTTAGCTATTTTAATGTCTTTTAAAGCATATTAGGCGTTTAATGAATTAATATTTTCTCAAATGTATTGAAATATTTGATATTATATTAACTAGTGATTTTAATTCACTAGTTATGTGCAACTTCCCTTAATTGTGCTCATCTAACAAATCATCTTATTCGCCCCTCAAACTGAAGCCTATAGATTATATGTGCCCAACATGTGACAAAGGGATTTGGTGATAGGTAAACCAACTGGTCCTTGAAATTGATAGCCAGTAGTAGTGCACCCTGACATACTAAAATGACAAGCAATCTCAATATTTTTGTCCTTTCACGAGGACATTGGATATGATGCAATATGTAAAGTTGCTTGACCGTCACATATCAATTTCATATGACAAACTTCCACAAATTTCAACTTTGATTAAGTTGTTCTCTCTAATGACATGGTTATGATGTCAACACTCCTACACTCTAGAGCTATGAGGCAGAGTTTGGGAGATTACCAACCTCGCGTCACAATAGTACTATGATGACGTGGCGTCGAGACCCTAATGATATTGTGTGATGTCACCACTCATGGGATATTGAGCCGGAATCCCACCGTGTGCTTACCTAGAGGGCGAACTTTGCGTAGGACCTCCACCACGTGCTTTCGAACAAGACTTAACACTTAGACGGAGTCGGACTTCTTTGTGAGAGTCTAACAATCACAGCGTGACTACCCTAGGTAGGGTCCTTTCATATTCCAGTGGTCGGGCGCTTTAGGTTAAACCAGGCCACTTCGAGAGGTAGCTTGGTGACATCACTTAATTTGAGGAAGCTAAGCCATGACATTTCAAGCCTCGAGAGCAGGACGTCCACGTGCAAGGCCATAAATTGGTCGATGGGTGTAGCAGGATGCGGGAGCAATCGTAGCACAAAACACACTTGAATATCACCTTGGGAAGGCCAAAACGCGACGGGTCGCGAAGAGGTTGTGCTAGGTCAAGGAGAGAGTGCGGGAGGTAAAGCCTGGATTCTCCCACGGGCGTGGGAGAGGTGCCACAACATTGGCGTGCCTAGGTCTCATTTTCGTGGCGTCATCTTCTACTCTATGAGGTCTCATTGTGTTGACGTCACTCTAGTGGTTGCACCACGAGCGTGGTGAACGCCCCCATGGTCGAGGGTCAACCAAGGCCGTGTTTTGCTGATGTCAACGTTTTCTCACTCGAGGTTGCACATTGTTGACGTCATAGTTCATGAGATCGTGTCACAAGCATGGGCCAAGCGAGTCCCAAATGATTACATCATCATTTTCTGTCAACGCTGCAACACGTGAGGATCACAAAGTTTGAGGGATTCGCCACAACGTGAGACGAGGCTATAGTCATGGGCTGTTTGAGGCCTAGGACGTTGATGTTATGTGTAAAATTTTATTAATTGGGCTCATATAATGGTTTAGGTTCACACAACTAAAAAAATCAAACCTACTATTGAGGATCACTTGAAACATTATATGTAGCTCATTTTGTAGGCTTGGCAATGTATTGGTGTTCATGGGAGTTTGTGGTCTGGATTGAAGGTTCCAGCCATGGCTGCTTGGGTCTTCATGAAGAAGAGACCGACACAGTTTTTTATTATTTTGGAACTCCAGCAAACTCACGGTCGTTAGGCCGTGTTGAAATATAAACATGATTTGAGTTTTGAGTTTTGTCATATTAGTATTCGGCTTCTTTGTATTAAGTAATCAAGTTGTCTAGAATAATCTTATATTTGTTAAAGTGTTCTCTAGAATTGTTGTGTTGAGAGAGTTTTCTAGAATATGTGTGTCTAGTTGAAAGAGTTCACTAGAATAGCTGTGTCTAGAGATATTATTTGAGTACTGTAAATAAAGATGTAATGTTAGCATTTTGAATCAAGTCAAAAACAAAGTTTCATCTCCCATAAATAATTCTCGTACCTCTCTAATTTATACAAGCCTCTAATATTCACCTTGCCTAAATAATAGGTCAACATGGTCATTTGATGATGATATTGTGCAACTTAGCTCATCCAGCTCCTCACGCTCTCGGCCTTCCATCTTTTTGCCAGCACTTTCTATCATTGCATTAACAAAAAGAACAGACCTAGTTAACGGTGAATCATGGAGCATGGACTATGGAGCAGAAAGTATCGATGGAGTTGAGATAATCAGAATGGGTATGATAATTTCCTTCTTCGAGTGAAATGAAATTACTTGTAATTTCAGCGGAGAGAGATTTGATAATGTGAATAGCTCATGGGGTCAAGGTGATGGCGGAGATCATTTCATTTTTGCTCAGGCCTAGACTGTGAGGTGAGTACAGTGCAACACCCTTCTCGAGTGTTATGGAGATATGGCGGTTCAATTGATACAATGATGGAAGAGATCGATTGTTTGATAGATGGTAAATCTAAGTTGGAAACAAAATTGTTGCATGTTCAACCATGGGTAAACATGAGCCTAATATTGTGTTGAAGCCAAAAGACGAGCCTGAACGTAGGATTTTTGAAGTCAATCACGGAGGAACCTTCGTAGAGCAACCAGAGTTCAACCAGAGTTCGACTATGTGGGTGGCGATGTAGCTTATTTTGGATTGACCTTCTACGCATGTTGTTGGTGCAAATGGGAGCCATTCTTTGATTCTGCAACCCCAATTCTGCCACTTTTTGTTTCTGCAGCTCTAGCTCAACTTCAATTTTTTTCGGTTGTTTAACTAGCCCTAATAAGTTGAACAAGATGTCTTATAAATGCACAAAAGGGCATTAAAGGAATTATAAAAAATTATTTCCTCTTGTGACCTGCACATGCTATTTGAAGTGGGAATATTCCATCATTTTTAACTTTTTACATGTTTAGTAATTAAACAGAGTAGTTAGTTGTTGACTTCGAAAAGAGATGGGGTCAGGTGTTTTTGGGTTTAAACACAGGGGAATTTAGTGTAATTACCTTTTTTATTTTTAGTTCTAGTTTGTTTAACTATTTTTTTAAAAGCATATTAGGCATTTATTGAAATATTATTTTCTCAAATGTATTGAGTTATTTGATATTATATATTTTGTTTACATATAAGGTAATAAAAGTTATAGCGTTAATTGAGTGTTATACGAGCAAATACAACACATCTAAAAATAATGTGAAACATTGAAAGAGTATTAGTGTCATTCTAAAATATGATTATTATACGAGCAAATACAAACACATTAAGGTTGCGAACATTCTGACGCCTGGGTCTGCGGCTTGAAAACGAGCATGAGCCATTTTTCGGTCATTTTCAAGGGAAGACTCCCTACGTATAAAGTGGAGATAGTGCCATTGTGACACAAAACTATGCCTCCATTTGATTAAATTATTCAATGTTGTGCAGAATGACAATAATATATATTGAGTTGTTATTCGTTAGAACTTAATTTTAAATTATAAAATTCATTAAATGCCGCGTTACAGTAAATAAGGTTCAAGAAAAGGGGCAAAGAAGTAATTTGAAGTGAGTCGCCATTGGAGACTATAGAGTGGCATTGACCGAGAGTTGAACAGAGGCAGCGAGGACCGTCAAAAGAGATACAATCATGTCGATGCTGCACAGGACACGACACTGTGTCCGATAACACCGTAAAATATCCCAAAACAACCCATCTCATTCTCTTTCTCTCTCCGTCTCTATCGCACAAATCAATTTTTGAGCAAAAAAGCAGACTTTGATGAACTTCTGTTAGCTGTACTGTACACAAACCCCGTAGTCACCAACTATTGGAAGATCTGCAACCTCTCTCTCTCTGTCAGTTCTACATACAGATATACATACACTGATACACATACTATCGGTTGGCGGCTGGATCTCCTTGGCTCCGTCGTCACCTCCTAACCGGGTTCCGGGAGTGGAACTGCTTGTGACTGCTGTCAATTCAGGTCAGGACTCAATTTCTCTCCTCGTCCGTTTTCTCGGGATCCAAACACGCTCTCCAATCGGATTTTTGTCTGATTTCGGTGATTCTGGTTTTCCAGATCCGTTGTTTTGTTGAATTTTAATTAGACTAGCGTGCGTGCTGTTGATTTGTGCTTCTGTTTTGCTGCTGAGATAATGCGGGGATACAGAAGAATTTTGGGGGTTCTATGTGTTTTCTGTTTGTACGGGGTGGGAGGATTTGAAAAGCTATGCTGTAGTGTGGTTTGGTTGAGGATCAGGACCTTGGAAATAATTCATTCGGACTAGTTAAATTGTTTGGTCCGTACTACAGAAATGGGTGTTAATAGTATTCTTTGGGGATAATTAGATGTCATTTTGAGAATTTGAGATTGAGCTGATTGAATTTTGATTGATGTTTGTTCCTTTTAGAATCAAAAGTTTCCCTTGCAAGTTTAGTGGAATTTGGTGCTTGGTGGAGCTAGGAAGTTTATTATGGCGAGTCGACTGAAGGAGGATGAAAAAAATGAACGAGTTATCCGGGGTCTTCTCAAGCTGCCCGAGAATCGAAGATGCATTAATTGTAACAGTTTGGTATGTGTGTATATTGCATTCTTGTTGATATGTTGTATTAGGGTCTTCTGTTTTGGATTATATGAAATAAACTACCGTTAATAAATAGAAGCAGCTACCATAATTAAGCCTATGACCAATAAAGAAGTTATCTATGATTACATTGTCCCTTGTGAAAATTTGTTCCATTGTCATGAAGTGATCAATTTGATTGAATTTTAAGACACTAACAGTTTTTTTCTTTGTGTTTATTTATTCAAAATAACATAATTGTACATGTAATTAATGCAATACCGGTGCATTGTGAAAGCATTCCTTTCTTTGTACTACACATACTTCCGAATTTAGTCTCCCTTTTGTAACAATCCCTATATGTTGGCGTTTCAAGGGTCTATGGAAAGAACCACTATATAAACTTTTCTCAAGCTGTTACCTCTTTTCTATCAACTTTATCCAAAAGTGTTAAATGATTCTGTAGGCTTTGAGTTATGGAACAGATATAGCAGAATTTGGGGCTTAACTTGGACATATGCTAGTATTCCTTTTGCTGGAGAGACTAGAGAGCATTTTATGTTCTCTAATTATTGCTAATCTGTTTTTTTGCCAAACAGGGATCTCAATATGTTTGCACAAATTTCTGGACATTTGTCTGCACAACTTGCAGTGGAATACAGTAAGTTCTAATATCTTTTTTAGCATGTTAATCAACTTCTATTTTTTCAGCTGTCCCAATTCAGTCAGGTTTGATATCCACAGTAATTTACAAGTTTTATTATACACAGACGAGTGGAGTAGGAGTACATATGGCGTCCATATGTTAATTACTTGAATGTTTGTTTATTTTTTCAGCCGAGAGTTCACTCACCGAGTTAAATCAGTGTCGATGGCTAAATTTACATCCCAAGAGGTGATTTCCCTTCAAGAGGGGGGAAATAAGGTACAAATTGTCATATCCTCAGGGATCTATCCTTTTTATTTAATTTTTCAGTACAAAATTTTGTTTAGGATTTAATTTATGATTTGTCCATGAAAAGGATGCTCGAGTTTTGCAATTGCTGACTAATACTTTTGTGTGTGTGTGTGTGTGTGTGAATCATTCGGTTTAATCCAAATTCGAGTTGGGTAGGACCACCGGGGGGCAAAGAATAATAATACTGCTTTTGTTAGTCTATAAATAATATATCTGGAAAGTAAATAGTACACGTTAGAATTCCCCTGCAAAACAAACTAACTTGAATGGGTATTGTATCCCATCTCCCATACTGATGGATTTCATGGACTTTTCTTTTATCAGTTGAGCTACACAACATGGGGTATCTCTCCCTTTTTAACCCAAAACCCCTCCCCACCCGACTCAATGAGAGTTGAACCCACGAGAAATGTGTCTTGACCATTGAGCCATCCCCTAGGGGACAATGGATTTCATGGAATTTCTTTAATAAGAATCAACAGAAATTGTATTAAAAGAAAAAGAATCAGAAAAAAACCCTCCTCTTTTCATTGATCTTCTAAGTTTTCATTTTATCCCGTCTCATTTCACAGCGTGCTAAGGAAGTCTATTTTAAAGAGTGGGACTCGCAGCATCATTCAATCCCTGATAGCAGGTTATTGGTTGTACATTATGTCTTAATACATATCAATATCATCATATGGCTACATTCTGATGTATGTATTTGCTGCCAGTAATGTTGAGAGACTACGAGATTTCATAAAGCATGTTTATGTTGATAGAAGATATAGTGGTGAAAGGAACTTTGACAGACCTCCAAGAGTAAAGATGGTAAGACGACTCTTAGCGCACCCGCTGCAGTTTTTGCCAAACATATTAACTGCGGGTACCTGGAATATTTGTGTATAGGAATGTATTTAGTTTTTACTAATATAGTGATTAAATTGGTTAAGATAGCATCAAATTAGCCAGTAAATTTATTTCTAAACTACGTTTTAGGGTGACAAGGAAGACTCCAACGATACCAAGAGATCAGATACTTATCAGGGAGGATCCCGTAGCCCACCATATGAGGATACATATGAACGCCGTTACAGCGACAGGTCTAGTCCTGGTGGAAGAAGTTACGGTGAAAGAAGTCCCGGATATGATCAAGAAAGTCGGCAGTATGGTGACCACAAGAAAAGTCCAGCTCGCCCTGAAGTTGTCAATGACTGGCGTCGAGAAGATAGATTCGGAAATGGGCGAAGATTTGAAGATCGTAGAATATCTGATGGAGATGCAATGGTAGAAGGCAGATCACCAGAGCGGCCGAAAGATCTGGATACATCCAGTCCCCCTATGGTACGGCCAGTTAGAGAGATTTTGGGGGATAATATAGTGCCTCTTCGCATAAGTGAACCTCCAAAGGCCAATGGTGGCAGGACAGCTGACGGATCTGCGCACACACAGGTAATGCTTCTGTCTGTTGACTTGCATGTGTTTTAGCTGCTTATATATATTATTTGTTTCTCATGGTGTTTTTTACTTCAATTTTTTGAGAACTAAATGTTTCTTGGTGGCACTGATGCACCATTAAGTATTATTGACCATTTAGACGAGTGTGGTATATGTCTTTTAAGTTCCAGTTGTTTCGGGAATTTGTTTTTCCCTTCAGAAAATGTCCTCTGCTAAAAATAGCATCCAAAATTCATATTTTCTAGTGTTTGGTGTTCACATAAACAACTATTTTTTGGGTACAGATCTAAAAACTAAAACAAAAATAGAACACCTCAATTATGTTGGATACGCCATGTGTACAGCCTCTCCATCATGGAGACTCACAGCAGCAATTTGAGATCTTTATAGCAAGCTCATCCGTGCTTCCAATCCCCAAACAATTCCTAATATCTGTAATATATTTTCCTTTCTCTGTAAACATGGTCAAGCATACAGCCCCAGTTTCCAGAAATAAAGCTCATTCTTCAATGATCAATAATAGTACCCCCTGAATATCTCAACCCTCTTATCCACAACCTCTAATATATGAAGCTACACCAGGTTTGGCCATCAATGACATTGGCAAATCAGATCTTTAAGAACTCAATATAGACATTAGGAGAGTGTTTGAGAAGGGGATTTGGTTCCATTAACCGCACTGACAATTGAAGCAATCGTGACACCCCTGTTTGTTGTACTTTCCTATGGCTCTGGTCCAGATTTGCTCCACATATACAGAATCGTGCGATGGAAGCCACCAAACGATCGAAATCAATCACTTCTCCTTTCAACAAGCTCTCCACCTGCCAGAGGATGGCCAGGTTTTTTTCATTTGGTCACCACAGATCTGTTCCAGCTTTTAGATCTGTAACCTCTAGTTGGTTACATTTTTCAACATGCTGTCCAAATTTAAAAATATTCACTGTTAAAAATGGGAAAAATGGTATGAAGAGAGATAGGAAAGGGCGGTATCAAGGTATGGTCCGCGGGGTGGTCAAGCACCGGTCATATTACATTTTGGAGATGGGTAGAATCAAGAATGAAATAAGAAGGAAGTTTTTTTTCCCTATTATGAGGGATTTTTTTTCCATAGGCTTGCTACTGCTTCCCCCCATAAATCCAGAACTTGGGGAAAATGAATAGATTTATAGTAATTTAATTTTCTCTCTTCATTTTTTTTTACAAGTATGCAAGTCATTATATTGGTTTAAATTGGATCTTAAGCCCCTACAGAGTTGGTTTGTGAAATCTAAATTTTTTCAGAAACAGCCTTTAACTGGATATATGTAGTGTGTGGCTTACCCATTACCTTTTAGCGTACCAGAATGATCCATTTGCACAGCTACTTCACATCAAACCATGTTCCGACTAATAACTGATATCTGTATAATGAAAATCACAAATAAGATTGCAAGTCATAAATTCTGTGATAGTGCCTGCTCATCCATGTTTTTTAAACAGTAGTTGTCAGCAATTATATTCAAGAGGTGATAGATGAGAACTCTTTTCTTACTTGGAGATTTTACAATTTTTGGTGGGATTGGTTGTTATAATATAGAAAAGTTTGATAGTTTTTCCTTCTTTGGGTTTGCTTCGAATTATTATGAATATGCATCTCTCTTGCCCTCTCTCCTCTGTGCCACTGAATAAGTTTTAAAATGATATGCTTCATATCCATATTGCTGCTTGACCTCTTGTGATAAAAAAACTCTACTGCATTTTGTTATTTATTTGGATGGTGCTCACTGTTTTCTTTCTGTCCATTAGTGAATACTTCATGGAAAATAATGAATGAATGTAATTGTTGTAATTTACCTATAATTGCAGAGAACCGCATCTTCCAGTAGCTTGGGATCCACCAATGGGAATCCAGCAGAAGTTAAATGGGAGAGTTCTGGAAGTTTGATTGATTTCGATGCTGATCCTGAGCCACCGGTGGCTGCAGCAGTACCTCAAACACAGCAACCTACTGTGGTGCAGTCTACTGCAATACCAACAAGTTCACCCAATGACAATAATTGGGCCTCTTTTGATATTTCCCCAGAGACTAACGTGACTCAAGCTCCTTTAAATTCTCTAGATTCTGTACTAGCACAATTATCCATGCCAACATCTGTACCTGGTATGTCTGGAGTAGCAGGTGGCATGGGTACTCAGACAACTGGACCAGCTGTCAACAATCTGTTATCGGTTAGTAATGATGCAACTGTTGGTCCTGCAGGGCACACACTGCCTTTTAGTGCTGGTGCTCCAGCAGCTGCTCCAAACAGCAGCTTTTCAACATTTCCTCCAGGTGGTGCTCCTGCAGCTATCCCTGGATTGATGCAGATGTTGCCTACACCTGGTGGTCAGTGGCCTGGCTTGCAGCATCAGCAGCCTTCTATGTACCCAGCAAGTGGTATTCAGTCTAATTTTGCACAATTTGGTGGAGCTTCAAGCAATCAGGTTAGCACTTATGATGTATCTTCAGTTGTTATGTTTTGTTATGATGTACTATTTGTTCACGTTGTAACTTAATTAATGTTGACAGCCATGGAATTTGTCGCCTGCTCCAAATGCGCAAGGGTCATTGAGCACTCCAGCTGTGCATGCACCTCCAGCAGTTTCAAAACCAGCTCAGGAGCTCACTTCTGGTGTTGTATCACAAACTACTATGGAATTAAAATCAAGTGAAAGAAAAGTATTGCCCGAGGTAATATTATCTTTATATTGGGTTTCATCTGGCGCATATGTTAAATGTCTTTGTGTATTTTGTATCTTATAATCATATTTTCTGCAGGATCTTTTTTCTTTTAACTATTCTTCCATGTCGGCGCCAGTTCCAGGGTGGCAAGCTGGTCCACCACATGGCATGGGGTTCAGTATGCAATATAATACTGCAGCGGTATGTCTTACTCTTAGACAACTGTATCATAAAGTCGTCTCTTGTTTCACACCTATTTGTGTGCCCATGTATGAAGACTCATGTTTGAATTTTACAGCCCTTGCCAACATACCCCCAGTCATCAAAATCTACTAATCCATTTGATGTTGGCAATGAATCATCTCCATTTCAAGCTCCTACAGTGAGTATATTGAATTAATTTGCATATCTTGTCTCTGCTTCTGTCATTTTGTCATTAAGTCTATGGTATAAAAAATATCACGTTATATAAATATCTTCATATATGCTCACAAACCATACATATAGGTACTGCTATAATTTTGATCGTTTGCTGCCTAAAGCAGTACAGATATACAAAAAGATAACTAGAAGCTAATACAGTTACTTGAATTAGACTGAACGAATGACTGTTCAAAGTTTCTTCAGTCACCCCTTCTGGAGATAATTAAGTTTCTACTAGATCAACATATCGGAGTAACTTGTTGATATAGAAGATGAGCTTGTTTTGCATATAACAGATGAATTAATTTCAGAACTTGTTTTGACCATTGCTGATCTCTCTTGTTTGTGCTGCAGTTTCCCTCCATGATGTCCATGCAAGGCGCCCTACCAAATATGCCGCCTCCTTCAAGCTTACATCGAACCTCCAGCCTGGGTACTCCATCCCCAACATGGATGCAGCCGCAGCCATCATCTTATGCATCAGTAATAGCTCCTCAAGGACCTCCTTATGCATCAGCCTTACCTCCTCAAGTGCCGTCTAATGCATCAGCAATGCCTCCAAATAATTTAGACTTAGATATTTTTTTTTTCATCTATATATATAGTAAATTGTCTTGTGATGCTTCAGTGGTCCCATCATGTGTATGGTCTGACTTCTTTCTGAAAAACCTCAGGGCCCTACATGGGACAAGTACCAGCCAATATGATGCCTTCCAGGTAATTTTCCCTTTTCTTTTAAATTATTTAGACGGAATAGTTTTGGTTATTAAAAAAGAGAATGAACATAAGGAAAAAAAAAAAAAAAAACTTTTCCCTCATATTTTAGATATGATGGGAGGAAGGAGGGGATACACAAAAAAGTGGGACCAAGTGAATTAGACTGTTAGAGCATTTAATTGTTTTTATTCAATTCATTGTTTCTTTTCAGTCTTGTTGGAAGGAAAGGACTCCACCATTTTCTTCCTTTCCTCTTTCTGCCTCCAAATAGTGAGACTAGCATTTCCTAATTTTCCAGTCTTCTTTCATTAGCTCTATCTATTGCCCAACAAGGGGTCGTTTGTTTAAATTTTTGGATTTTTTGTTTTTGAAATGCTAGTAATTCAACTGTCGAGAATTGAAATATTAAAAAATCTGAGCATTTCAAGTTCCATATCCTCCCTATGGAATTTGAAACACTTAGATTTTTTTAATATTTCAACTCATTTGAGGAAGGAGCATTTATTTTTAATCTCAAATATGCCCTTTCCTAGAAATAAACGAGCGCAGGAATTAGAAATTGAAAATACCCAACATTTCCTAATTTCATAGGAATTCATTTGAAAATAGCTAAACAAACGACCCTTAAGGTGTCACAGCTTTATACACACACAGACACATGTATATTGTTGATATCATTGGTAAGTTGCACAATGCCAAAAAAAAGTGGTTACCAAGTCTGAGTACTTGCTATGTGATGTCATGCATACCAGTGAACTGGCTAGACCACTCATTCACTTGTGAAATCAAGGTTTAATAATACTGAGTAAACCTAGTGTTTCATCTATTTCTGCTTTAGGAACTAACCCACGTAAAGAAGGTTTAGTTCTGTCTGGGTTGATTATATTTGTTCTGTGCACGCGGGTTGTTACCTCTATGCAGTATTCATTGAGATGAAAATTCCTTTTCAGGCCTCAAGGACTTGTTGGAAACTTTGTCACTGAGAGTGCTTCTTTTGGGCCCTTAAATCCAGATCAGATGGCTGGTAGATATTCGGCACCTGCGACACCGAATCCTTTCTCTTCTGCTGGTGGAAATCCTTTTGGATAAATACAAGAACAAAGCCTCTCTGACCCCATTTTGGGTTAGGTAGCATCTTGTTGCTCCCTGTTATATTGCTGGTGGAAAGTTTTGATTTCTTTTTTTGTAGCTTGACGTAGAAGATCCATCCAAATGAACGCCATTCTGTGCTCATCCCTCGGTTAAGGGTTGGATGCCCACATTGGGTCATGTCAACTTAATTAGTTTGGTTCGGCAACGAAAAGGAAAAGAGAGTTATAAGGGAGAGTAGTGTATGATTCAAGGGGGTAAACTAACTTATATGGGAGGAGATGGGGTATTTTTTTTTTTAAGCAGCTTTGGTGTGATATTGGTATTTGTCGTGGTCTATTGCATTGCCTGCTGCCCCAAGTAGTTGTATAATAATTCCTTCATTGTTTTTATTCTTTGTGTTGGCTGATTTTGATTTTGCAATCTCTTCATTATCTTGGTGAGCTCTGTCTGTGAAGTTTAATGTTCTGGGGTTCAACAATATTACAGTGGAGAACAGATTGTAAAGTAATGATATTGAATATTAAGATCATTTCTGTTTGTGAGCATAATTTGATTTGAAACATATTGTATCATAATTGAAGATATATTTTTAGCTGGATTGAGTTTGCTGTCATATGCTATGTTTCCTTATGTTACACAATTATGCTGTAGATTACTTCTTCGAATGCACAGAAAGCACTTGTTATCGTTCAATAGTTTCCAGGATGAATCATTTATCAGTACTGTTTTCGTTGCTTGGATACTAAGAACACGTCCGTTTTAGATTAGTATGTAGGAGTTACAAAACACGGGTGTAAGTCGATGTTGCTCTCTCATAAAATCGATATATATATA
>JAYMTF010004071.1:0-13901 GCA_036897485.1 Pelargonium nanum | reverse complement strand
AAGAATGTGTTCTTTACTCAATATATGTATATGGTGTATTTGACATCATTGTGTTGATTCATATTTTGAGTATCAGTTTTGGCACAAATTTGCATCCTTAATAGACAAACTGATATGCATTTGTGCATATTGGAAACCATCCAAAATATAACAGTGCTCTTTTGGTGACTCCAACAACAACATAGAAAAAATATGAATAAGGATGGGAAAAAAGAACCCACATGACTGTCATTAACATTGCAAAAGTAATAAAGAAGAATAGAGAGAGAATAGAGAAGAAGAAGATGAATTGTTGTGGGTGAGGTTTGGTGACGTAATAGGGTGTAGGTCTTAATTGTGTCTTATTAGTCAATTATTTCCATATAATTATTGTCTTCAATTTTTTCATTCATTAAGGGTATATTCGTCTTTTCGTACATATACTAACAGTGTTAGTAACGGATCAGGTGAAAAATAATTTATGGGGGTCCAATTCTTGTTAACAAAGTTTAGGAGGTACAACTACTTTAAGTGACAACTTTACAGGGGAATCTGTAATTACCCCCTTTATTTTATAATATAGTAGTAATGTTTTAAAAATTTACCAGATCATTAATCAAATATGGTTTTAATTTTACTCAATTTTAAATATATATATATTTATTTTGTTCAAGTATAGCTCCACTATTTAAATAATTTGATGGATTTTTTTTTAAATGAATAATTTGATGGATTGATTCATCATGTTATGATATATATTTTATTTGATAAACAAGTGTAGCAACCGAGACTCAAATCTTAGACTTTAAGAGAAACAAGCGTTTTAAGCCACGTGTCATGTTGATAGTTGTTATATTATGATATCATTAGTCACTCAACAAACTTGATAAATATTTTGGTCGAGTCAGATCAGACAAAATCATACAAACTATATAATTTACTCATAAATTTAAACTTTACCGTCTTTCTTAACTGGATTGATCGTTCCAATTTAGACCCGAAATATAAACTCTACCTCGAATTATTGAGCTTTCCCATAAAAATGAAAAATAAAAATTGAACTCAAGTTGGCACTTTTTGGACCACCCAAATGTTGTTGTTGTCCTAGCTAGCAAGCTCTCCAACTTCATTGGGCATAGTCAATCCAAGGCTCTCCTTCTTCCTATATATCACACCACACATCCACCAACAATTGAACCAAACCAACCCACACCAGACACTCACTCCTATCTCTACTCTTGCTAGCTCCTCTCAAAACCCATCGGAGAAAAAGTTGTAAATTTTGTTTTTTGATTGGTTTTCTTTGGTGGGTTTCTTGAGAAATCAATTGGGTTTGTGTTAATTTTGCTTCTTTTTTGAGCAACAATGGCTGGGAGTGGAGTTTTCACAGAGATATTTGATGGAGGAGATAATGTGTACAAGTACTATAGTGATGGAGAGTGGAAAAAATCTTCTTCTGGCAAGAGTGTTGCCATTATCAACCCTACCACTAGAAAGACTCAGTACAAGGTTCAAGGTTTGTGATTTTGCTTCAAATTCAAGTTTTTTTCTTTTGGTTTTGTTGTTGCATGTGTTGGTTTGTGAAATGGTGTCTAAAAATTGGCTTAAGTTTGATGATCATGCTAAAAAATTAATGACTCAAACTCATCTAAGCCAATGAGAGTGTGACACGTCTTTACATAACACTTGTACTCGATCTAATGAATTTATGGGTCCATCTAAAATCTTGTGTCTTTGGTGAAACTTTGTTGTTAATACGTAGGACTGACAATTTGGACTCAAATTTGTGTCACTCAAAATCCAACCAGCATAAAATAAAACCCATTAATTTTCATGTCGTGTCGAGTTTGCCATGATAGAAGTGTATATCGGGTGAGACAATCACACGCTAGAGCTGTCAATACGGGTTTCGGATTGGGTTGTTGGGATTAGATCTTTTCCATTTGACCCCAAAACCCAACTTGAAACTCGAATTGCCACCTCTAATAAAAAGGGATGAGAACATGTGTTTTGTGTGTTGTTGTGAATGTTTAGGATTGTGATCTCTCACCTTAAATGAGCTAAAAGAATTAGTTAAGCTCAGAATCAGTGCACACAAGGTGTTTGCTGTTATGTCTGAAAGAGAGAAAATTTTGAGATTTATACTTTTCATGCTCTAACTCAGCTACTAAACAACTTAGTGATCAAAAGAGAAGAGTTAGCAGAAATTATAACCCGTATTTTGTGCACTTGCTAAAAGATTCACATAGTTGACCCCGACATTGTTTAAGGAATGGCTTGCTTTTTGTTGCTTCATTTTTTTTAGTACTAACACTCTTTTTTATGGATTTGACAGCTTGTACACAAGAAGAGGTTAACAAGGTGATGGATTCGGCGAAAAGCGCACAAAAATCATGGGCAAAGACCCCTCTCTGGAAGAGAGCAGAGCTCCTTCACAAGGCGGCCGCTATCCTCAAGCAGCACAAAGCTCCGATTGCTGAGTGTTTGGTCAAAGAAATCGCTAAACCGGCCAAAGATGCAGTTACTGAGGTACCTACATTGTTATGATTTGTGTGTTTATGCTATTTATAGATCATGTTGTTGTCGTGAAGTTTGGTTGATGATTTGATTTTTTGGGGACTTTTCGGTGAAGGTTGTGAGGTCTGGGGATCTTGTTTCTTACACTGCCGAAGAAGGGGTAAGGATTCTAGGAGAAGGCAAGTTCTTGGTTTCTGATAGTTTTCCCGGGAACGAGAGAACCAAGTACTGTCTCACTTCTAAGGTAATTTCTTAGACCTTTTGTAAACGTCTTCTAACTTTCCCGCCAAACTTTGAATTAATTGATTGGTGGCACGAGTTACGTTAGTTGTATTTGATTTCCTTCATTACCATCTAGTAGTTGATTCTTGCAAACAGATGCCGGCTCGTTCTTGCTTTTCGCAGAGTTTATCACACATTCACGCTATGGTTACCTTTTGTCAGCACTCAATTGTGTTTTCTGTTTCTGATAAAATTGTTCAAGTAGAACGGTTTGCTATTCAGTGAGCTCTTAGCAATATTCTAGCTACATGTTTATATAGAAAGTGATGTCATTGTGAAGTTTCGGTAAAACCCTAAGATCGTCTCGTGGTTCTGTATCCTTAAAAGATCTATATATATGTTTTCAAATGCAGATTCCACTTGGGGTTGTTTTAGCCATTCCACCATTCAACTACCCTGTCAACCTCGCCGTCTCAAAAATTGCTCCTGCGTTGATCGCCGGAACCTCTCTTGTGCTCAAGCCTCCGACTCAGGTATTCGCCGCTAAATACTCTCGAATCCCCATAGTCTATAAAGTGGTGTGCAGAAAATTTTTATGCCTCGAATATGTGTGAAAGAGCAAATACATTGTTGAAAACGGGTTGTTTGCCAAAAACTAAAACTCGGTATTGCATAAGTATGGTAATTTCATTACTCGGTTTTAAGTAGAGATGTGATATGTACTACCCAAAATAATGGTCACATTTCTGATGGGATGTATATTTCTATACCTTTCCTCCCCCGTAATTTATGAATCTCGTCACACCAAATCTCAACTCCTATCTTCGTTTCAGGGCGCCGTAGCTGCCCTTCATATGGTGCATTGCTTTCACTTGGCGGGTTTTCCGAAGGGCCTTATTAGTTGTGTCACTGGGAAAGGCTCCGAGATCGGTGACTTCCTTACCATGCATCCCGGCGTGAACTGCATAAGGTAATTATGAGTCATATTTCAATGAGACCAAGGTAGCGTTCGGATTAGAATTATAGTCCAAGAATGATCAGATGCTACTAATTAGTACATCAAATGCCTTATGCTCGTTTTATTTGCTCAGCTTCACCGGTGGAGACACGGGTATTGCAATTTCAAAGAAGGCGGGTATGGTGCCTCTTCAGATGGAGTTGGGAGGAAAAGACGCGTGCATTGTGCTCGAGGACGCCGACCTAGATTTGGTAGCAGCAAACATAATAAAAGGCGGGTTTTCATACAGGTAAAGTGAAATTATCCTTAAAGTTCTCATTTCGTGTCATGTCCCATGTTGAGACCATATCATAAGAAAAAACCTCATTTGAGAACTCGATATGCTACTTTAGGAATCGGTATCTTGATGATCATAACCTTTGCAAGAAAGGCCTAAAATGAGATTGATATAACGGTTACTTCTTGTTGTTGTTATTTACTTTCACAGTGGTCAAAGATGCACTGCTGTTAAAGTTGTTTTAGTGATGGACTCTGTTGCTGATGCTCTAGTCGAGAAAGTGAAGGCGAAAGTTGCAAAACTAACCGTTGGTCCGCCTGAGGACGACTGTGACATCACTCCAGTTGTTTCAGAATCATCGGCAAATTTCATCGAGGGTTTGGTAATGGATGCTAAACAAAAAGAAGCTACATTTTGCCAAGAGTACAAGAGAGAAGGTAACCTCATTTGGCCCTTGTTGTTGGACAATGTTAGACCCGACATGAGGATTGCGTGGGAGGAGCCGTTCGGGCCAGTTTTGCCCGTTATCAGGATCCGTTCTATTGAAGAAGGAATCCACCATTGCAATGCTAGTAACTTCGGTCTCCAGGTAACTTCTCTTTTCCCCGAACATTGAGGGCGTTTCAGTGCACGAGGGTCTCACTATGCACGTAGTGTTTCTTTGCTTTTGCATTTGATCAAACACGGTGTGTCACAATCTATACATTGATGTAAATGCGTAAAATTTGGTTTGTTACTGATACTTACGAGCAAAAATGCAGGGTTGTGTGTTCACAAAGGACATTAACAAAGCAATGTTGATAAGCGACGCAATGGAGACGGGGACGGTTCAGATCAACTCTGCTCCAGCTCGTGGGCCGGATCATTTCCCTTTCCAGGTGAACCAAACTTATGAAATTATTTTACTTCCGTATAGAGCTAATAATATAGATCCAAACTCTCGTAGGTACCTGAAACACGACCCATAATAATTTTGTTGTAAGTTCGGGTCGCATAAATAGACCCGATCAATTTTTCAGAACGTGATGGAGTTACCTAAGAAAGTTTGTGGGTCGGACAAACCCTCACATTTTGCAGTAAAACCTGCAACCCGACCTAAAGTTTGAACCAAACTTACGAAACTATGTTACTTCTGAATAGAGCTAACAGTTCAGACCAAACTCTCGTAGGTACCCAAAACACGATCCACATTAATATTGTTGTAAGGTCGGGTCACATAAATAGACCCGATCAATTTTCAGGACAGGATGGGTTCACCTGAGAAATTTGTGGGTCGGGTCAGGTTGGACAAACCTGCACATTTTACACGTAAAGCCAGCTGCAACCGGACCTAAAGTCTGAAACGCGCATCTTTTGTGGTTTGGGCTAGGCATTTTCAACCCAACTCGAAAACCGAATTGCAAACTCTACTTCTTTTGAGCTATAGCATTTTCTGTCAAGGCTCGTGGGCCGGATCATTTCCCTTTCCAAGTGAACCAAACTTATGAAACTATGTTACTTCCGAATAGGCCAATAGAGCTAACAATATAGATCCAAACTCTCGTAGGTACCTGAAACACGACCCACATTGATATTGTTGTAAGTTTGGGTCCCATAAATAGACCCGGTCAATTTTTCAGGACTGGATGGGTTTACCTAACAAATTTTGTGGGTCGGACACATTTTACATGTAAAACCTACAACCCGACCTAAACTCCAAAACACGCATCTCTAGTGGATTGGGCAAGGCATTTTCAACCCAACTCGAAAACCGAATTGCCTACTTCCGAGTCAAGGCTCGTATTTTTCGCGGCTCTAACAAATGCTTCGCTTGCAGGGTCTCAAGGACAGTGGCATTGGATCACAAGGCATCACCAACAGTATTAACATGATGGTTAAGGTTAAGACTACTGTTATCAACTTGCCAACTCCTTCGTACACGATGGGTTAGTACTATATACCCGTTACTAAACCCGTGTTTACGATATGAAATAACTAGAACATACCGGAGATGAATCTTCGTTGGCACTCGGTTATGCATCTGCATTTATCGAGAATTAGGTAGAGAATAATAATTTAGCTTCGATTCTATGTATCAAGCAGTACGTTTTGTGTCATCATGATGTATTGGAACTCTCGTTGAACTGTGAATTTAGTTTTTTATTTATCGATCAAACGACATGTTAGGTGTCATCGAATGTGTTGAACTATATCGGCTAAATGACACATTTCGTGTCATCATATGTATTGGGTCGTGTCTAGGTGTTGAACACTTGAACTATGAATTTTAACTTTATTTTCATGATCAAACGGCATATGTCGTGTCATCATATGTATAACGAGTTGAACTATGAAATTAGCTTGATTTTTATGATCAAACGACTCATTAATACGTGGAATATTCTTATATATGTTAAATTTTTTCCAACAACAATTTATTTTGAGACGAAACGAGAGATCTTAAATTTTAAATTTCAGTAATGATTTATAGGTTGAAAGGTCATCAAATGATGCTAATGGTCACTTCAACTCTTATCCATTCAACCATGGATCTAGGTTTTTCCACATGATGCCCTAGCCAACAGATAATGTTTGTTTGTACATTTATTTTAAATAGTTTATTCTAATATACTATTTACGACGCGACGTTTTGTAACAATGATAGCCTATCACAAAAAAATGACATTTCTTGTAGTGTGTTAAAATTTGCAACAACCAAGCTTGTTAAGTCAAACGATCTAAAACGTCTTGGATTTCTTTTGAAGTCTCGGGACTTAGGGTAAGAGGGAAAGCTACCATTGTTATGTAGTTTAACGGGTAAAAAGAATAAAATTAAGGGAAAAAAATCTAAAAATCTAAATTCTAAAAAAAAATATTGAAACAATTTAAAGGTATAGAGATATTATTCTCACGTCTGATACAAATTTCAACGCACACATATGCATTGATATTCATTTTTGACACGTTCTCTTTCTGAATCATCTCTAATATGAATAAGAGAATTAGTAGTCATCTAGATTGCTCGATTCTAGATAGAGTTACCAAACAAACACGTATTGTGGGGACGGATAGTTACAACTATTTATGGAAGGTGAGAATTTAAATTTTTGGTAGCTACACTTGTCAATATTGTGCTATTAATGTCTCTCCCAACAAATTATTGTACAGATTCACCTACTATTTTTGGTAAGAAGAAAAAAGGATCATATGTTTTATAAAAAAATAAAAATAATGTGGTCTGTTTTTTGACACACCTTATCATTTTCTTTACCACAAGTGGTTTCTTCACAAATTATACTCTTGGAATTTTGTGTTATTTCGGCTATTAAAGGCTACTGCTAAAAAGGACTCTGATTCTTGAATAATTGAATTATCAGGAATTAATTCTCACTTTTTACTCTTTTAAAATAAATAAATTTAATCAAGATTTTTGGATGGAGGGGAAAGAAAATATAATGAAGCTTTTATTTTATGCTCTACAGGTTGATGGATAAGGACAATAAATTCAAATTGTTGAAAGGTGAACAAGAGATAATAAAAATTCAATAATAGCATATACTACGAGAAAGTCGTAGAATGAATGTCGTGTTGAAAATATTTAGATATGAATTACTCAACACGACACTTATTCTACGATATTCGGGTTGATCATCTGAATTAGATGACAACAATCTATATGCAATATAAAAATATTGTCACAAGTAATTAACTAGCTCATAAAATATAATAATTTGTATCATCCGATTGAATATTTTAAGTTGATTTAAAGGTAATTATACAAGTTTATTTAATAAAAAAAATATTTTTGCACACTTGCAATTAAAATCATGTGTATTTTTTTAAAGCAATTAAAATCATGTGTATTAGTTACTTAAAAAAAATTCTAGGTAGCGTTCGTTTAATTGAGTTTTTAAGTTTTTTAAATAGTTAAACTCTCTTTTCCATGAGTTAAATAAATCCAAATTCTAAGGAATTGAAATAAAAAAAAAAATAAATTGAAATAACATGGTAGATGTGTTATTTCAATTCCTTAAAATTTGAAATTATTTAACTCATTTCAGAAAAGAGAATATTAATAATTACGATTTTAAAATACCCAATATGTTCTACTTACTGAGGATTTCAAATTAAAATTGTTAAACGAACATTACCTAAAAAAACGTATACATTAAACCAAAAGAATATTTATAAAAGAATTATTCTTTTTAGTGATTTACTTTTACATTTTCTTAGTTTTTCTTTTGGATCATCTATCAAGATTATTTTGTCTTTTGTTTGGTTGATTTTTTTAATATATATAATGTGGATGGGAAAATCAAAACGCTAAGATCCTAGTAATTCATAGTCAATGAGAGATCCCAAAAGGGATGGCTAATACGATTAATTAATCAATGAGTTTATGATTAAATTATTTCATAATAGACAAATTATAAGACTGTGAGTTAAATTATGTATGTAACATTTGACCATTTAAAAGTAAAAGTTGTGGATATTCATCCATCAAAAGAATGGACAAATATAAATATACATGCGAAAAAATAACATTATTTGGCATCCTAGGTACCGTTAACTTTAAAATGTTAAGAAAACATTTAAAACTGTTTCTCGATAAAAATAATAATCAACAAATATGAAATTTCAAAATAAACTAAAGTCACCATCACATTAGTGAATTGACACGTTTTAATTACAATTATTAGTTCATAAATTAATATTCTAATATAAGTAAAATTTAATATATTGACATTTTTATAAAGTATCAAATATGTAAGCTATTTTGGCTTAGAATGAGATACCACTTTTATAAAGAAGAAAGTGCACTATGGAGAGCCAATAAACTTAAGATACAATGGAAAGAGAATGATTCAGTCTAAAATATCGATTATATTATCCGCGGAAAAAAATTTAAATGTCATAATTATATTCTATTATATTTTATTTCAGTTTATAAGTCCCGTCAAACTTGTTAACTGCGTAGTTGGAACTCGAGTTCTTAATTGTCATTTCACCAATATCATTTTTCTCCGCATGTAAATATGTTGTTGGCTAATAATTTAAACAACTTTTTTAAAAGGAAACAATAAGATACATCTTGAACCCAAAATTAGTGTATGCAATCTGGATTCAAATTCGCAAGCATCCGAAATTCAATCTGATCCAGTTCGGATCAGATCGGAAAAACTCGCTCATTTTACACTAAGATCTAAATTTTATCTAGTATAATCCAAATATATTATTCGGATCAGATCTCACATTTTTATTCGAATTTCGAACCATATCCAATCGATAGCCACCTAAATATGAAAATTCAAACTGTACATCAAAACGTGAAAGGTAACATATTTATTTTACAATTTTTCATCGGTGATACTCTGGGGAACGAGACACGTTGAAACTAACGAAAATGATTGGTCGACACATTTTCATTAATAAAATATATGAGGTGTCGTTATCTTGTCTCCCTTATTTGACGCAGTCCCATCCACCGGCGAACCGGACCCACCACCACCACCTCGATCACGATCCAACGGCCACAATCCACTCTCCTCTCTCTCACGCGTCAAATCAGAGCCGTCAAAGCATTTTACCAAAGTCAATTCCTCTCCACAAACCCATAAAGTCCCCACACCCAATCACTCCTCGACACACATCTGGATTTTCCCATCTCTCTCTCTCTCTGTTTTGTCCTGTTTCTTGATTCTTTCCCAAACACCCAACCACACCATTTTCCATCACCACCACCACCTAAAAACCTATCTCATCACAACCACCATTTCTCTATTTAATTCTCTTCCCATCTAGGTTTTCTTGGAGTTTTACACTTGGGTTTCTTAGGAGGTGCATGCAACGTGTTTGTGAAAATGCCTGAGAGAGAGTGAGACCTAGAAAGCAGAAAGTGAGAGATGGGTTTTGGTGGGTTTTTGTTTCTAGCCCTAATTCATGAAACAAAATTGGAAAAGCAGCTGCTTTTTGGTGGAATCTATGGTGTTTGGCTGTTTACAGATCTGACTCATGAGCAGTGAGCATTGTTTGGGTCATTGCCATATTTGTTGAGTATTGAGTGTGTGTGGACTTGTTTCATGGTTTCTTGTGCCCAACATGTATATGTAATGGGTTGTTTGGGTCATTGCCATTTTTGTTGAGTCTTGAGTGTGTGAACTTGTTTTTTGATAAGCAAGTGTACCTACTGAGACTCGAACTCGAGATTTCTGGAGAAGCAAACCCTCCAATGATAGTTGGTGTGTGTGGACTTGTTTCATGGTTTCTTGTGCCCAACATGTATACATGTATGTAATGGGTTGTTTGGGTCATTGCCATATTTGTTGAGTCTTGAGTATGTGTGGACTTGTTTCATGGTTTCTTGTGCCCAACATGTATGTAAACAATGAATCAAAGAAGAGATGAGAAGAGAAGAGAGGACATGCTATTTATGCTTTAGAAACGGGACTGACAGAAGAGAGTGAGCACATGCAGGCAATTGTATGAAGCCATACTTTTGCGAGTGCGTGCTCACTTCTCTTTCTGTCATCTAATAGTTTCACAGTGCCTCTCTCCTCTATCTCTATCTCTATCTCTTCATATATAGCTATTCATTACACATTTGCACCAATACACATGTGTTTTTGTCTTGCTTCAACATGTGTTCCTCTCTTCATGCTCTAGACTCAGACCTAAAAGTGCAGGTGTCTTTCTTTTTGTCTACAGAAATGACACATCAATGGCTGTACTGTGGCAGCTGCTGCAAAGCAGAAAAGCAGCAGGACAGCACATACCCATCTTCTCATCTTCTCATGAGTAATTGAGTACTGTCTTTGATGTGTTGTACATTTATTTGTTTTGATCTTAGCAATGAGAATGTTGTGTGTGTGGCTATGGTTTTTAGTGCTTAATAATTTGATAAATCATGCCCTAATTCTAAACCTGTTTCATGGGATATTATATACTACTGTTGGTTTATTAAAATATTGGAAAAATTGCAATCTTTGAGGAGTGATGATGGGAAGCTTGAAAGCGTGTCTTTTGATGGTCCTATCCTCTCCAAAACCCAATTTTTATGGTGGGTTTTGAAGGTACATCTATTCCCTGTTCTCATTCTTAACTGAAAACTGTATTTTCTTTCTTTCTTTTGTACCTCTAAAAATTCTTGCTTTATGTCTCTCTCTTACCATCTTCTTCTTTGAGACCATGCAGGGAAGGTCTCATACAGATAACCCACTTACAACCACAAGCTGTCTCCTATTTTTGGGTATTTTTTTTCTGTACACTTTTCATAATCCCCAAATGTTTTTCCATTTTATCCACCAAAGAAACCAATAAACATAAACCTAATAGTTTCTATTCCCTTTTCTCTCAATTTTGTTATGATTATTGCTATTATTTCATGGGCTGTGTAAATGGGTTTTGTTTTGTTTTGTGATTTGCTGTTCTGGGTTTATGGATATGGCTCCAAGAAAAAAAGGGTTTTTCTTTGTTAAATATGGGAAGATTTGATTGTTTCCTTTTCTGTGGAGATCATATTGAAGCCATGAGTGAAGCAGCACAAGATGGAAGTTTCCTTTTCCTGGTTAGTCTTGTTCAATCAATCACCTGATTTTTCTGAGTTTTGAATTGGTTTCCTTCCATGTTAAAATAAAATCGAAAATCCATCAAATTATATGTCCTAAAAGCATGTTTTTTGTTTAATTTTTGTTATCAGTCTCAGCTTTTCCTGCTCCTGCTTGCTTTTGGGGAGCAACCAACTGCTTCTGGTCTCTGCTGGTTAATCACTCAGATAAGCACTAACTGTTCGAATATTTTTCCTGTTTAGTTTCGTCTATTTTGCTCATTTGTTTGATTATTTCTGTCTTGCTTGGCTTGCTGTTTTGTTTAATTTCTGGTGGCTTGAAATTAAAACACTTTAATTTGTTCGATGCCATCTGATTATGTATTTTGTTTGTTTGACATAATGATTTGTAGAATATAGAATTATGCTATCACTTGAATCCAACTGTTTGACATGTTATGTATGAGTGCTAAATATTGTACTTGAATCAAGGCGTTTAACATATTTTTTTGTTCGATCCCGACGAAATCCATCGATCGGATTCATATTCGGTAGATCTTAGTGGTTAGGAGTTATTTTCTGTGAACTTGAGAGATTGATACTTCTGTTGAGAATAGATCCAAGCTCATTAATATCTTTATCTCCACCTAGCTTCTTCCAAATTATATTTGTCATAATTATTGCCCCAAAACTACTTCTGTTTCATGTTTAATTTGGTTCTTTAGGTTATGAAATGATAGCCGTTTAGTTTTAACATATTTTTTGTTCGGTCATGAAAAACTTCATCTTTCGGATTCATATGCGGTTGGTCTTAATAATTAGGGGTTATTTTTCGGTGAACTTGGGAGATTGATAATTTTGTTGAATATGGATCGATCAAAGCTAATTATTTATATCGATCTTCACCTTCATCTTCTTCTCAATTATATTTGCTGTAATTATTGCCCCAAAAGTACTGTTGTTTCATGATTTGGTTGTTTGGGTTATGGATTGATGGTTATTTATTTTTAGCATGTTTTTTGTTCAATTATGAAGAAATTCATTGCTCGGATTCATACACAGTAGGTCTTAATAATTAGGGGTTATTTAAGGTGAACTTGAGATACTGATACTTTTGATGATTATTGATCAAAGCTCATTAATCTCTTTATCTATCTTTACGTTAATCTTCTTTTCAGTATATGTGTCGTAATTATTGCCCCAAATCTACTTTTGTTTCATGGTTTAATTCTTTGGGTTATGAATTGATACTTAATTACAAATATGGTTTTCCATGTGATGTTATCTGCTAAGTAGTCAAATTTGGGTTACCACTTACCATTATATTGGATTTGGAAAAAAATGTTGATCATTGAGTCCTAAACAAAGTAATTTTTGTTATAGCTGGTTATATATTGATTTTAGCATCTTATTTCTGATTTCTAATACCTTATTATAGTACTTATATAATGATGTTACATCTTGCATGACTAGAAGATTCTAATAAAGTATATTACGAAGACATAATTATTGGCAATGAAGTTAAAAATTGTCTGTAGATTCTTTAAAATCTTGTTAGCGATGTTGGCAATTTGAAGCTCTTGAATTAAGGGAACTTTTTTTGTTTCTAGGCAAATTAATTATCAATGATGTTAATGATGCGTTTAGCTTTCAGGAATCATGCATGGAATCAAGGGGACAAAACTCTTTGTTTTGTCTTAGTAAGAACCATGAGACGGGCAATGTTACCGCATATTAACTACATTACTGATTACACTGTCCATTATCTTTTTCCTTTTTCTTTTACCTGTTCACTAAGTATGTGATATCCATGCTTTGTTTAATCTTCTTATCTTTCCTTAGGTTGTGGGTGAAGGTGGTGCAAGTCTCCCTCTCTAGTTGATCATTATTCCATTAGGTTAATGGAAAGATTAACATTAGTTTATAAATTCTTAATTCCGCCCAAAAACAGTGCCAATATGGCAGTTCGGTGAGGAGAGGACAGCTTAAAGGGTGGTTGCATATTTGGTTTTCTAGTGTTTGGGATTGACCTTTGCCTCATTTTGCGTACATCTGATTTAGTACTTCAAATTGCTAAACAATCTCGTTCCCAGGATGGGGTCGTACTAGTAGTAGTTTCAATGTAAACCCGCTCATCCCTCCTACACGATCTGTATCCGGCCCCATAGGAAGGCAAATGTATCGGTCATAATTAGTCATGGTGAGATCGATCTAGTAGTATCTGAATCGTTGGGAGGTGAATAATGTTACTAACCTATTTACTACTACATACAAATGCTTTTAAGATTAGCTTTCCATTGTGTCTAAAACCTTATCCCTAGCTTGCCCATTAGTTAGGATACGGGACATGAAACAGCCAAATTCAGCGAACTCGTCCAATCGATTCTTTTATAAAAAAGGGGGGGGGGGGGGGGGGGACATAGTGG
>JAYMTF010004070.1:0-13903 GCA_036897485.1 Pelargonium nanum | reverse complement strand
CAGGGTGGGAATGCCAACAAGAAAGATAATAAGCTAGCAGCTGATCAGAAATTAGAAAGGGGAAATCTTGCTCTGGAAAGAAGTTTGCACCGAGGAAATGAGATTAGAGTCATTCGAGGTGTGAAAGATGCAATAAATCCATTGACAAAGGTCTATGTTTATGATGGTCTATTTTCAATACGCGAGTCATGGGTGGAGAAAGCAAAGTCAGGTTGCAACATATTCAAGTACAAGCTTGTAAGGATACCTGGGCAGCCTGGTGCCTTTTCTGTGTGGAAATCCATTCAGAGGTGGAGGGATGGCTTCTCCTCAAGGGAAGGACTAATTCTTCCAGATCTGACTTCAGGTGGAGAAAAAATACCCGTTTCACTTGTGAATGATGTTGATGGTGAGAAGGGTCCTGCTTATTTCACCTATTGCCCTACTCTTAAGTATACAAAATCATTCAGCTTAACAAACACTTCTTATGGCTGCAACTGTAATAAACCGTGCCAACCTGGTGATCCCAACTGCTCATGCATCCGGAAAAATGGAGGTGGTTTCCCGGACTCAGCCAATGGAATTCTCATCAGCCGGAAACCTATGATTTATGAATGTGGTCCATCATGCCCGTGCTTTCCTAACTGTAAAAACCGAGTCTCCCAGACTGGTTTAAAAGCGCACTTGGAAGTGTTTAAAACTACTGATAGGGGTTGGGGTGTACGTTCATGGGATCCTATTCGTGCTGGTACTTTTATTTGTGAATATGCAGGTGAGGTCATGGACAGCGTTAGAGCAAGGGAGGAGAGAGAAGTTGATGAGTATATATTTGATACTAGCCGAAGTTATCATCCGTTCAAGTGGAATTATGAACCTGGGTTATTGGATGAGGAGAGTTCTGGAGACGCTTCTGAGGATTATCAAATACCGTCTCCCCTAATCATAAATGCGAAAAATATTGGTAATGTAGCTCGTTTTATGAACCACAGTTGCTCACCAAACGTTTTCTGGCAGCCAGTTATATATGAACACAACAATGAGTCGTTTCTTCATATTGCATTTTTTGCAATGAGGCACATTCCTCCAATGACTGAGTTGACTTATGATTATGGAGTTTCCTCTTCTGCTGAGGCAGAGGGAAATAGTGCAGTTTATGGGAGAAAGAGTTGCTTGTGTGGATCATCAAAGTGCCGAGGTTATTTTGGTTGAGGGTGAAGCTATGCGTACCAAATGACAAGTATGCTAACCTGGTCATGGCTAAAAGGTTCAGAATCTCTCTAATGTTGTATGTTTATGAGCTTATTTTAGCTGCTTTCAAAATATATTCTCTTTATTGCTTTTTGTGCATGAATTAAATGTGAAGGTTAAGGAGGTACATATTTTTTAGATGGAATGGTCTTGGAAGTTTGGTTTGGAATTCATTCCAGCGATTAGTATGCAGAATGCTCATTTTGAAGTTCTGGATCCTTTGTTGTGTTTTTGTGTGTGTGTGTGAACGGGTGTGGATTTATTTGAAGTGTATCCAGTAACACCTGTGGAAAAAGTTGGCTCCCTGCTCATTGTATTAGCCTTATGTTATCATATACATAAAGCACCTGTGTTAACCATAAGATGAGCAGATTTACGCCATGGGAAAAAAAAGGGATACCTAAGCTTTACCAGTAAGTGTCTTTTGACTCCAGTTGATTAAGTTTGGGGATGCCAAAGATGGATTGTTTGATAACAATCAACAATAATGGATTGTTTGGTAACAATTAACAAGTGAAGTTGCAAAGCCTGGAATTTTTTTTAACATCTTTTGGAATAACAATTCACTAATTCATAGTTCGGTTTTTGGAAATTATTCTGAATGGGTTTTCAATTCTGTAAAACACTGGTTATTCTTGTAGTTCATATTATTACATTAGAAATGAGGGTTGAGTCCGCAAAACTCAACTCATCATGGGAACAAGGCCTTGTATAGTTCATTTTGCTTTTGTCTGTAGCTCTGTGCTAGATTTTTGCAGCCATTCTCTACTTCTCTAGAAAGTAAAAAGCTATTGTTTGGATTTGATTGCATAATACATGATTGATTATGTAGGAGGTTTAGCAATTTGTGGAAGTGTCACTTCGATATCTTGTATCGCTGACAGGCTTGGTATTTAGTGAATTGTATATATATTAGCTGTATTGATTATGTTTGACTAATTTGGTGTTATGGAACAGGCAGACCAATTGGGAGGCGGATTCTATGCTTGTTGGAACCAGATTTTACGTGCATAAGTAGCAGCTAAGGGGCTCCTGTGGTTGTTGACACTTGACATGGTCACCAAAGTTGATTTAGGTAGGACGTGCAGATGGGATGTTCAGGTTTAAAAGAGGCCCTCGGTTTCCTAACTTGAAGTGCTTCCCTATTTTGGCTGTTCTAGTAGAAGTATTTTTGTATAACGGTAAACAAAAAGGCTAGAATATAGACTCGAACATAGTATAGTTGGCTGGCTGGTACGCATGCTCATTCAATAGGTACATATTTATCAGGTGCTTTATGTGAAAACATGAAGAACCCAAATGAACATCATAGTCTATCTTATATTATGATCACTTAATTACAGTTCAACTGCATCTGTTTCTTTATTGAGTTTCCGGGTTTGAACGCAGCAACTGAGTTGCTTGCTTTAATGCTCGGATCATGGAAAAGTTGAAGAACTATCAACATTTTGTGTAACAGTATCCCGGTTCGATTGATTATGTTCATTTTGACTTGGGGTCAAAAAGACACTCAAACACACGTGGTTGAGTTGTTATTCTTAGAATATTTTTGGATCAAATTTCACGTGCACACTTGCATCAATGGAAAAATATTCATTTTATATTCGGCTTATAATTGATATACTGTATAAAAATCGAATCGAACAACTCGGTTTTGAGTACAGGTACCCTTTTGTTGAAACTCGTTCAAGCTTTTCTTGGGAGTATGACATGGGTTATTTAAGCACTGTAACATGAACATTGGCTCGAGACATTTTATCTGCCCCTTCTTACCCTCCGGAGCCTCGGCTAACCTAGCCTCCTCCATCCCTCGGGACCAACAAGGGGTAGTGCTATTAATTTACCGATAAATGTATGAAAATCTACTCATACATGTCCACAAATCTAAGTAGACATGTATTAAAGAGTAACAAGCCCAATCTTCTTTTATAAGATGAGGCTAGAAATTTGGCGGGAAACCTTGCAACCTTAAATACATTGAAAATTTTCAAAAACCATTGAAGCAAAAACATTGTTGGTGACGATTGAAGAAAGCAGTGCAGATGGGTTGTTTCAGAAGAGGAGATATTGTGTGGGCGAGAGCTGTGTACCCCAATTCATGGTGGCCGGCTCTCGTTCTCCGAACCGACATTTTCGGAGTCCTCGTCTCCTTCTTCGATTCCGATCCTCCGCCGCGCTATTTTCTGGAATCGCAACTCTGTTCCTTCTCTCGAAACTTCCGATCCCTCGTCCAGACCGTCCGGCGCGGCACGCCCTGCGATGAGATCCTGAATCGGGCCTTGATTTTGCTTGGTCGGAGAGCTGCTCTCAGCCTCAAATGCTCTTGCCAGGAACCGCCGGAGGTGAACAGTCTGGCGGATTTGGGATGGGATTGTGAAGGACAAGCTATCGAGGCGGCGAATCGGTTCCTTCCGGCGGAAGCCTTAGGGTTTGTGCTTGATAGGGCGGTTTCGCCTTGGATTGAGGATGAGGATCTGGTTGTTGCCGTTACGGCGTCGGCGGAGATCAAGCGGTTTCGGAGATACTGTACGGTGAAGCGAAAATTGATGTACCGGGATGGAAGGGATCTGGAAGAAGACACTGTGACAAGTATGGGAGATTTTTATTTTATCTGATTTTCTTATTGTGTTCTTGATTTCATAATTTTCATCTTCATTAGCACTTTTATTGATAAATGTGTAGTTTCACGAGCACACACTTCAGATGATTAAGCTTTATAGGATCACTCTATCACAGTAGTTTAGAGATAGAGAAGGAGATTCAACTTTAAGTATAGGCTTATACTTGTGAATTCATAATAGGTTATTTAGTCACCAGAAGATGTGATTTGAAAAAGGAACTGAGGTTGGAGTGAAATTTGAAAGTAATTCCTTTAGATTGACCGTAAAATTATGCTTGGCGTAAGACTATGAGCTGAGTTAGCTAGTGAAACGACTTTGTGATTTGAGGGTATGATTTTGCAGAATATGATCATTGTTTGATGAGTAGAAGAATGATGTTCTGTCACATGAGAGGCGGAGTAATCAGCTTCCTCGTTACGTTGATAGTTGGTCACTTAGCTAATTTCCTTGCAACTATAGGCTACACTTTTGAGTGTTTGAAATGTTATAAGAAACACATTAGCTTGAAAGTAAAAACCAAATAATTAGCTTACTGATACTCTAAATTTCTAATGCATGGCTATAATCAGAGATTATGGCTTTTGAAGGGAATGTTTTGGTGAATTTCTCTTCATAAAACTGCTCAAAAGTTCTTCACTGTATAATTATCTCTTTACATGGTATGAGAATCAATGACCTAAAGGTCACAATTTCGAGTCCCACGTGCAAAGCGATAATGGGCTTGAGGGGGTGTGTTAGAGTATAGATATTAAATTGAGACTTCAAGTATATGTTTAATTTTCTTCTTCTCAGTTGTTTATTCGAACTTCTTCTTGACAGATTGTGTTGCAAATGCTACAAACATGGAAGAGTCATTGGAACCATTGCACGAGGTTGAGGTCAATTGTCCACAGTTAAAGAAGCGAGTTGAAGCTGTACAACCTGCTCCTGTCCAGCCTTGTTTGAAATTGCGCAAGACTAAGCCCTTTTTCTCACTCAGTAGAGCCTATGCATATCTGCAGAAAAATGGAGATCTAGTGAAGATAGATTCATTTGATGCTTTCTCTCCAGGGTCTCTGTCAATGTTTGACGTTCCTCTCCTAGAACACACGTCTCAGTACAGCAGCATTGTTGAGATAGACAACTTTCAGGTACACAAAGAGAATGTCGATATCATAAATGATGGTACAACCTGCGGATCATATGTCAGTATGCTCAAACCTCAAGGAAGCACCAAAAAGTCAAAGGATAATGATCAGAAGTGCAAATCTGATGTTGAGGTTCGCGGAAGTACTAAAGGGGGTTGGAATGTGGATGTGCAAGTTGGTTGTATTTCCCATTCCAGGCGACCTTCTGCTTCTGAATTACTGCTTAAGAATGTGCTTGGAAATCATTCCGGGAATGATGAGGTTGGTGGTGCCAATGTGGTGACCACAAAAGGCCTGTTGTTACCTCATCTCAGTACTGATGAGGTCAAGACTCAGTGCAGAAACAGTCATTGTGCTACTTCTGTTACAAACAACGGAGAAGTAAACATTGTTTCTTCTAAAGAGAGAAACAAAAAGAACAAAGAGCTTCATCAACATGATACTGCTGACATATCATTGAACTCACAGCTAAATCAGCAGCCACAAGTGCCCGAATCTGGCCATTCTACCACTCTGCACATGAAGTTCCCTAAGGGTTATTACGTGCCTTCCAAGGAGGAGTTGGTAAGAAAATTTACTTCATTCGGTTCAGTAGATCGTTTGAATACAAAGGTTTCTCCATATACAGGTGCTGCTAAAGTGGTATTCTTAAACCACATTGATGCAATGACAGCTTATGAATATGCTAAGAGGAAAAAGGTCTTTCGGGCTCAAGTAGATGTTCGGTTTTGGCTTTGATCCATACAACTACAAGTGAATCATGTCTGGATAGATCAACGTAACCCACCGGAGACGATGAGAAGAAACTCACAATGTTTTTGTTAGGTTTTTGATGAAAAGGTGAATCAGGTAATTATTGTTGCTTTGAGCTTTTTTTGGGTGCTGAAACTGATAGGTAGTGCACAGCTTCATGCATTTTTGTTGTAATCAGAAATTCAGAACAGATGGTGTGGAAGCAGCTAGCTGTGTGTTGCAGATAGATTGTTTTCACATTTTGATCTCTAGATATATGTATTGTTTGTAAATATTTGAATAGACCATTAGACTTGTGTAGACCATGTTGAAAGCTACGTCCATGATTTTACTGATGCTTATTTTTATGATACAAATATAATCTCAATTTGTGCTTATTTTGCTTAATGTGCATAGATATGGTTGACCTCTCCATCCATTTGCAAGAGTTTGGGAAGTCACACGAGTCCGATTCTCTCGGTCCATGACACTTGACCTAGAAACCTAAAAGTTCTCAGCCCGACCCATCAACCCAAGGCATTTCCCTAACGCCCGAGCCCGAGACTCTTATCTGAGTGAGCACGTGTGAGCTTTGTTTGAGTTTCCTCTCATATATTGTTTTATGAGTAAATGAAATCCGTATTCAAACACAATAAGTTTCCAAAAATTAGACAATATAAGATTCATGAATGAAATATATGCTCATTGCTCAAAAAAAACATTTTTTTCAACTTTCCACTTTAGAAGACATAAAAATATAGCTTTTCACCTTCTTTTAAAAAAATTAGAATAATTTAGTTAGAAATGTAATTTCTCTATTATACCCTCGTATATCTTTCTCAGTTTCTTGTGTATGACTCTGAAAATATTCATCCCACCAGGTTCTCTATTTAAGGGCAGAATAGTAAAAAATCGTGAATCAAAAGGGTAATATGGTAAAAACAATCACATGATTTAAATTTGAGAGAAGAAATGTGAAGAACAGTTGTAGTCTCTGGAACGTTCGAGCAGCTCCTTGGACTCTATCACCTTCCGCTTCACTCTGCCATAAGAAGGACTCTTCCTTCTCCTGCGCTCTGCATCTTTTTGTCTTCCACAGCACACGAATCACAGCTTCGTCTTCTCCATCTCTCTGTCTCTGCAGATTCTCTCTCCAGAAAATGAGGTGAGCCCTCTCTATTTTTCATTTCATTGATCATGTTTTTTTTTTCTTATTGAATGCAGTGAGCCAATCGATCATGGCCTCTCTCTCTTGAATTCTGTTTTCTTGTAGCATATTTCCAACTGGGCTGTGCGTACAATCCTGTTTTGAGACTTTTTTGTCCTGCTCCAATTCTCTTTGAGCCCTCTTTTTTCTTCCTGCTCATTGATCATGTTATCTCTTTTTGTTGATTGAATCTATGAGCCAGTCAATCATGTTTTTATTTTCTTGAATGTTGTTATCTTGATGATTCTAGCTTATTCCTGAACTGGGTTGTTCATAGAATCTTGTTTTAGCCCTGCTCCTTTACTGTGTTGTGCTGCTAAAAATGATATTTTTACTTAGATATAACTCATGAGCAGTGAATCATTCATGGGTAAAATATAGCTGATTGTGACCTATATGATCTTTCCTCAATGAATTGAGGACTAATTTACAAAGGGTTTGCAGTTTTAGCGATGTGGATTCAAGATTTATGCAAAATTGTGTGTATTGATGAGCTTTGCTACTTGTTGCAGCCGGCACCCGATCGTGAAGTGGGCTCAAAGATCTGACAAGATCTACATCACTGTTGACTTGCCAGATGCTAAGGATGTGAAGCTCAAGCTTGAGCCTGATGGGAGGTTTATCTTCTCTGCCTCTAAGGATGGGCTTCCTTATGAAGTTGACATTGAGTTGCTTGATAAGATCAATGTTGAGGTGCTTTGGACTGAGCAAGACTTGACTCTTTTAGATTGGATATTTAATTTTCATGCTAATACATGTTAACATAATGTATAATATATCGATTTTGTTCAGGAGAGCAAGTTTAATATTGGTGTGAGAAACATTGTTTATGTTATAAAGAAAGCCGAGAAAAAGTGGTGGAGCAGGCTGATTAAGCAGGAAGGAAAGCCTCCTGTGTTCCTCAAAGTTGATTGGGACAAATGGGTTGATGAAGATGAGGAGAATGGTAGGTTTTAGTTTATCTGATTTGTGTTTTCTCTAGTCATGGCCTTATGTTAAGTAGCTTTGCTAATGGGTTCTTCTTCTTCTGGAACTTTTTTCTAACAGAGAAAGCTGGAATGGATTTTGATGACATGGATTTCTCGGTAAGAAACAAACCTAAATAACAATGAATCTCTCTTCTTAAAGGTTGTTAATTCATCCTTGTTGTGCTAATATTGTGAGCATCAAAATAGCTAGCAGTAGAAGCGAAAATAAACAATTTGTAGGTATGTAAACAAGTTTGACAAATGCAATATTTTGGGGTTTAGAAGTCAAGATTCTTTCATTCCTAGTCTGCTTGCATTTCCTGGTAGTTTATTCTGTTTGTAAACTCATGGTATTAGATTTGCTTATCCGACTTCCCGGCTCTGCTGTTTTAGGGTTTAGAAAGATTATGGAAAGGGATGGAGTAACATGTTCTAATTAGTGTAATTGAAAAGCTTTCAATGTTGCAATAGTTTGCAACCTTCGATCCCTTGTCGGGAGTTCATTGTGCGCTGACTAAAATATCTAAATTGTGTGCAGAACTTAGGCATGGGTGATGAGGATTATGATATGGATGAACCAGGGGATGGTGAAGGTTAGATATTCTATAAACTTTGTATCAATTGACATTCTTGAGAAACTAGTCTACCATTTTCTTCCCGCTCACTTTAGTGCGAACTAAGGGAAAAGAAACGGGATGTGTTAAGAGGATCGAGAAAATTTTGTCTTTGCAATGTGGTCATAACGTGCTGATATTGTTACAAGTAGTTGACTGATTTATTTGGGTTTTAACCTTGTGAGTTGTGATTTGGGTTCTGCAGAAGAAATCGAAGAGAAAGAAGAGGAATCCAAAGAAAAAGAAGAACCCAGTGCTCCAGTGGCTGAGGAGGCTAAGGCTTGATTGTCTTGGGAAGCAATGAGGTCAAGTTTTAGATCAGTGCTCTTGGAGATTGATTTTCTAAAGAAATCTACTGTCCAGTACCTTGTTAGATTGGAGATGTATCTTGTGTCATTTTGAACCTTTTTGTGCTTTAAATCTATCTGTTTTGTCTTGAACAGTTCACATTTTGGAATTGGAATGAAATGATAGTATTTTGAGTGATCTGATTTGTACTGTTAGTGGATGCAAAATTATGTGAAGTTATTTGACATTCATGGATTAAACAATTCCTATTACCCAAATTTAACAACAATAATGGTACAAACTACAAGCCCAGAGAGAACAAAAAGAAGGCAACATTTGGTAGAGATTTGTTTCACTTATAAAAGAACCATGAGATGACATTACTGTACACAATAGCTACTCAGCAAATTGCTGCTCTTTAGCAAGCATCTGGGCTGGGGCTCTAAAGCATGCAATGCAATGCTTCATCACATACCACTGTATATATACTGTCTTCTTCTCCCAACCAAAAGACAAAAATTATGTTCCTCTACCAATCAAGACATTATGTTACAACAATCTCCTTAATTAATTTTTGTATCTTCATCTTCTGATTCATTCTTCTAACTCTACTTATGACGCCGAATAGCTAAGAATGGTTTGAATGTCATAATTATTCCAATGGCTTCTATCACATTCAGTATGAAGAAAATCATCTGGACGCCTGCGTGATTAAGATCCCAAATAATACCATTAGCGATCAGAGCTCATTTCATCACGTACCACTATATATGTATAACTATATGATTAAATAAAAGTTTGGTATCGAACCTGGGAGGAACGCAGCATGCTGACGCTTTTGTGCCCAAGATAAGCTGCAACGACGGAGATTAAAAGTGTGAGCAGAAGATAAAATGTGAACATCATTTGAGAAAAAAATGTTGGGTTTGTTAGGTCTTCTTTGCATATATCTTGAATCTCGTCTGGTTTTCTTCGGAAATGATCAAAAGAAAATCAACGTCCACAAAATCTATCATAGTATGCAACTATACTTATACTGTGATTTCAAGATCACAAGTCAGCACCAAGACTCACCCTCAGTAATAAGAGCTTTAATCCGTAATAAATATCACAGATTACTCTCATTTATGCATTTTACCATCAACTAATTAAAAAGCCAGAAACCAGTAAGACACTTACAGAACTCCTCCTCCAGCTGGACCAGCCGCTTTGAAAAGAGACATCGCGGTCATAGAAATGCCATTTGCTGCTCCTCTTTGGTGTTGATCCTGTTATATAATAATGTTCAACGTAATTTCAGGTTTGTTGAATAGATGAAAAAATTTAACCGCAAAAAGTATTTCAAAACACGGAAGGAAAAATTACCACAGCATTGTTTTGCAGAATGAACAAGGCAGTGATAACAGACACCTGGTTACATAGAACATATTTAGTTAGGGAAAAATGTATGTATCATCTCTAGAGGAAAAGGAAAACAACAACAATTCACAGAAACCAGGCACATTTATCAGGGACAAGTTTCTATATGCATGGATATAAATCAGCGGCTTTAGCAAAGTAATAGTGAGCAAGTCGTATAAATGCGTACCCCTAATACGTTCTTCAATGCTGATGCACAATATACTAACAAAGTTTGGCAAACTCCTGAGGTCATGGCTATAAAGGGGTAAGTTGCCAACAGAGGTATGGATAAAACCTGCATTAGTCGATAACGGATCCATGACAAAAAAAAAAAAAACTTGTCAAAACATTGGGTGGAATAGTAAAATGCAGAAAGTATACTAACAGGTTGAAAGTTTACCCCTGCAATGCGACCTAATGTTAGGTATCCGAGAAATCTCTCGGCCACTGGATATATAGTGAGTTGATAGACAATGAGACCCACGCCTACAAGTTGGATTAGTGGTTAGCGACCATCCAGAATGTTGATCAATAAATATATTAAGACAAAACAGCATAAGTAAATATAAGCAGGAAAGGAAACTAATACAGTCCACATTAATTATCACATATTGTACGGCCTTATATTTTATTTGTTCATATCAATGTTTTCCGTCTGAGTTCATTCAAGAGCAAAGCTGTGAGAAGTTCCATACAAAATGGCTAAATATGCAAGTGCAGAGTATTCATTTTATACCTGTTATTGAAAGAACTTCACCAACTTTCTCCGTTGTATAGCTCAAACCCCCATATTTTTTAGAGCTGACGGCCCATAGTGAAAAGATCTACAGCAGAAATGTGTCAATCATCACATCCAATGCATTCTTTCTGTTGACTATTCATAGTATTTTCAAGAAAAGAACACTAGTCTATTTCACCAACAGAATATAAATCAAACCATATTTCATCAACCTAATAATGGAATCGTGTGTACCTCGGTGTAAGCCATATCATGAAGTGAGAAAACACAATAAACCATGATTGATGACATCAAGGGCCAATTCTTTAAAAGGTTTCCATCAGAAGTTGATTGTCTTCCTTCAACTTCTTCATCTGAGTCTTTTACATTAGATTCCAAGGCGTCATAACAATCTTCTGATGATTTTTTGTTTTCAGGGTGCATGTGCAATGTCTCCTGCAATAAAGAAGAAATTTTGTAACCCAACAGTTGCCAACTATAGCTGATATAGAAGAGTATTAAATTTTTTTCTATAGCAAATTGCAGATTTATCAGGGCAAGTAACAAGTTAGATAACTTATCAACCATTTTCTAGACGTGATATTAAGAGGCAGGAAATAGTAATTTATAAGATAATAGCGAATACTTGACATGAATAAATGGGATTCATCTGAAAGACCAATGTAACAAAATTAGTGGAGAACTGGAGGAAACAAGATATGTACCGGAAGCCAGCAAGTCGCAACTGTTACTGCGAACGCAAAAATTGAAATGCAAAGGCAGGGCAAGAAGTACGGAAATCTGCATGAAATAATTATCTTAGAACATCATGCTACTCCAAACAATAATATAAAATGTCAGATTTAGAAATAAACAGCATCATGTAAGAAGTTAAGGTGTGATTCAGTTACCTCCCAAATAAAGATTCTTGGGAAAATATATGTGGGTACTTCTCAGCTGGCTGAAATAGTTCATAAACATAAGAAATGTATGTCACAAATTTACAGTGAAAGGTCAATGAAAAGATATTGCATTTGATACATTATAAATGTAATAAATAAATAATATGTAACGTAGATTTTAAAATTATACGACTGACCCTGGTTTTCTTTTTTACATTGGTTCCAATATTTTTACACATTTCCTTATCTATGAATTAAATTGTGAAGTTTTATGAATCCCAATGTCATCCTTGAAAAAGGAAAAGACAAAGTACACCAAATGTCAAGAATCAGTTGTCTGTTTAAAGATTATTATATTCTCCACTTGTATATAAAGCTAATTGCACCAAAACAGATGCAATATGTTCTGTTGCATGCTATTGAAATATGAATTTGTCCTAATCAGAACCTGATTCTCATGCCCCTGCCTCGTATGAAAGGAAAAAAAGATCCTGCAAACTTTAGCATAAGTGATAGAGGGACGAGAAATTCACGTACCTGGGCAAGGAACCCTCCCAAGGATGGACCGATGATCAATCCTATTCCCCACGCTGAACTGATCTGTAATAAAGTTAGTCCTGTCAATGTGAAGTATGATATCTACCACCGAGAAAGAGAATTCGTACTATAAGCCAATAAAGCTTACTGTTGATAGTCCAAGAGCTTGATACTCCACACGGAAAATTTCAGCCGCATATGCCTGATCATTGAGGGACTTAGTTAGGCAAACATATAGTGATTCAACCCAAATTGTTGCTATGAAGACAGAAAAATATAAAATGCAGCATAAATTGGAACCTTGATGGGTCCAAGTAATCCGTTTAAACTTCCGAGTAGAAACCTCGTAGTGATGGCCATCCAAAAGGTTGTGCTAAGGCCAAACAGAGTGTTGAAAACAACCCTGAGATCAATTGACAAATGAGACGATCATGACGTGAACAAAGGGATGGATAAGATAAATTCACGAGCAAATTGCAGTTTCTTACACTGCCGCAGTCCCCATAAGTATCACAGGCCTTCGACCTATGCGATCAGCCACAACTCCCCAGAAAACAGAAGTTAAAGCTCTCCCAAGCATGAACGAAGCCCCTTCATTCATTAGCATGACGGTTAGAGACACTCCTTAACGAATTTAAAGGTAATTATCATAGAAAATATACGCTCATAGGAAAACAAGTACTGAAAATTAAGCTTACCGACATAACCAGCATAGTAACCAATATCTTCCTCCCTTTTTGCTATATGAAAATCCCTGACCTGGAAAAAGAAATGAAAACAAATAAAGAAAAGTTTCATGCTGAAACTTTTGTTTGCTATTGTATATGGCACACAAAGCCAAAACCAACACTAAATCATTAGACAAAAAAGAATTAAGATTAGTCAGGACCACCTAAAACTATGCACACACTCACCATGAAATATAGGAAAGGAAAGAGAGATGAAATTGGCAGTGCTGAAAAGATACAAAAAGAGAATGAACCATTAATACAAGTCTCCAACAATCAAAAAACAAAATTTGCTCGCTCGATACGAAACAAACAATGTGAGAGGTTCACTCACAAGTGCAGAGCACAACAATCCATATCGAGACAAGCTCTCTAATGGGCAAGCCTCGACGAGACTCCTTGAGCTTATCAACCTTACAGCCCGGACAGTTCTCATAGAATTCAGTCTTCTTCAACAAAGGAACCCCATTATCATCTGCCATTTTCATCTTGGATTTAACCAAGAAGCCCTCTCTTCCTATACAAAACCCAAAACCCACATGAACAAAACTTGTTTTGAGCCTAAAATTGAGAGAAAAACAATGAGCTGGTTACAGTCTTTTAAATGAAAGCAATGAACCATAAGCACCCACTTGAGCCCCCACAGATATCACCATATATTCAAATCAATTCATTGCACATGTCAACCTGATTGTCGACGACACACAATGCAATTAATTACAGTCAAAACAAAAATAAATAAAACCCCAAAATAGAGACCCAAGTAGCCACAACTCTAGTGCAATCCAATGAACCAGTACAAAGAAGCAAATTGCAAATACAACTCGCAATTG
>JAYMTF010004069.1:0-13904 GCA_036897485.1 Pelargonium nanum | reverse complement strand
AAAGAAAACCGCCACCAAGCGCCACAGGAGAACAATTATGTATACAATTTCAGGATAGTTGGCCATTTAGGTACTCAGGTACACACCTCTAAATCAAGTAGACTAATGAGAATAGGTGCTATCAGAAGTTCTAGAAACTGGTTGTAATTCTATATCAAGCAAAGTGTGATTCCAATATAATATACATGGTACTTTTAAACATTATGTGATTGATGGAAACTGTAACATGAATTCATTTGTCGATTAGTTGTTGTGGACGCTAGGATAGTCACTTGTGACCAAAAGTGCGGGTCTGAAATAGACAATTTCGATCCTTCTACTTACAAAGCTCCTCATAAATGCACCAAATGGTTAGTTTGTAACAGACAAACTAGCTCATGAATCCGGAGATGACATACTTCTTCACTTATGGTGTGTTTGAAACTACAATTTCTCCTCCTAATTACTCCTTTCTATTCTACAATTCCACTAGTCAGTATCAGATACCAATTAATTAAGCCAATTATGGCTAGGAACATCAAAACTTCAACGAGAACCTACAGAGGATATCCACATTTCACAATCATCTAATGAGCAAACTATCAACTATTTTTCCAGCAAGAGAATTTCAATAACCAAGGAAAATCAATGACAGGCAGCTTATTAATCTTACGAAGCATCATAGGAAACAGAATCATGGGAATCAAATTTGTACCTCTTTGATTGTCTGGAGACATTACCCGAACCAACTGCTACAATTGCTTTATCATCATCGGAGGCGACCTTCATCGGCAGCGAATTGCCGACGATCTCCTCCATCTTCTTGAACCACGGCCAGTGACTGACTGTAACACCACCATTACTCATCCGATGTCTCTCCAACTTGTACCTCTTCTTCAAATTGTCTACCTTGTTCTTGCACTGCTCCACACTCTTGCTCTGCTTGTCGCATCGCTCGCTCACCATGGAGGCCACCTCCTCCCAATCCCTCCCACGCAGATTTCCCCGATTCAGCTGCGCAAACTTCTCCGTGTAAGCCTCGAGAAGGCACGAGATCGCCGCGTCACTCCACTCCTCCCTGTCCTTCCTGTACTCCCCTCCTCCGCATGAAGTACCGGCGCCACCGGAGGGCTTCGACGACACTCTTTTGTAACTGTACGGAGTTCCGCCATCACTAAGCTCCTCCCGATCCTTCCTCTTCTCACCCCGCACCTCGATCCGAGCTCTGTTCTGGTCAGGCTCACTGTTCTCGAACGGATTCGAACCGTCTTCGGCCGAGAACGGACTTACATCGGGGAAAGCCGGAGCACACTTAGGATCTGACGGAGAACAGAAAGCTGCCTCGGTGTAGTCGCCACCGTTGTCGTCTCCTTCGCCGACGATTCGCTTCGGACTCCCGGCGGCGGCACGTGGAGGAGGATGAGGCGGCGCGTGGATCGGAGCTGACTTGGAGACGAATCTCTGCGGCGCGTAGGGGTGGTGGTGGACGGCGGAGATGTGGTGGTGGCTAGGGTTTGTCTGGTGGTGGTCGTCGCCGTAGAGAGGAGCGAAGTCGTCGTCACAGGAGGCCATTTTTGGATGGGAGGACGTTAGGGTTAGGAGATGGGAACGGCGACGTTAGGGGACGGTTAGAGGATAAGACGGTGAGAGGGATGGAATTGGGGGTAGGGGGTTTTAACGGCGTGAGGATTGGCATTAAAGAGGAGGGAAGTACCGTGACGGCTTATAACGGCTCCGTTAATGGGAACCAACAGATGGAGTTGCATTGGCACGTGTGTGGGACCAATCGGCAGGCGCATAGTTTCGCTTGTTGCGTTACAGGAAGGATCGCAATTTATGAGGACGATGCCAATATGGAGTTAAGTTGGTTATAGTGGTTAGGTGAGAGGACTTGGGCTCTTTTTATGTGAGTTGAGCCCGTGAACAACACTTGTTCTAGTATGGCCAGTCTTTTTATTAGTTTATAGCTCAATGTTTTTTCTTGGTACTTGAACTAAACTTGTTGCTAATATGGTGAGGTCGGGTGGAGTTCATGTCATAACTTTGTGTTGGGTCCAATCGACCAAATTTGTACAATTGTAATATGTGCAATTGTGCATAACAATTGAAATTTGATCTGAATACATTGTATTTTTGGGTCCAGTTCAACATTTTGAACCGACCCAAAATTTGATTTGACAATTAAGTTATTAGTGATTGTGCATACTTTTTTAGTGGCAAATGTGAGAGTTCTTTAAGTATGTTTAATCATTCATTGAACTTGACTGTATGTTTCAATACGACCCTCCTTTTGTCACCTTTAAAAGAACTGATCCATATCATTTCAAGACTCTCCTTCTTACCCTTCAATGATGGAGTTGTTGGGTTTTATCGTCTCGAAACCAAAATAACTTGTGTTAAAGAGAGAGCTTGGACTTTCGGTAACATATCTTCATTGATGCGCTGAGACAAGAGATGTTATTCTCAAGATGTTTTTATTCATTTCTCTTGTGCATCTTGAGCTCTTCCGATCCTTAGAGATTTAGGGCCATCAAATCATTATGAGCACGACGAATACAAAGTTTTTGCCTTCTACATTTCGTATTTGTTTCCGTTTAAAATTATAGGGTTTCTGAGCGGGCCCACAAACTCGCAGTTGACAATTTTAAGCCGTTTTATCACATCTAAATTAATTCTCATTTATAGATAAATCACGGTTGAAGTTCATCCCTCTTCCCATGTGTGTGTTACCGTATTAGTTTCCCTTCGTGTATTGAAAGCGAAGAATAAATGAAAAAACTGTTAGGCCAAAAGAAATCTCGTGCACTACCATATTCGTTTATTTATGAAAATAAAATAAACAATCATAGGAACAATTTTGATGCTTGTTTTGACCCTCCATCCACCCAAATCAAACATGATTTGGGCCCAGCTGTAAACGCACGTGCAGTCACGAGACCATGTGCAATCCATCATGCGCGAGAAAGGACTGGAGTGTTTTGATTTGTGCTCCAAACCAACCAAGAAAAAGACCGATTGACCAACAAAAGTCGTAGGTACCGTACCATCAACCATTGGGAGTCTCAACGGCCATCTAGAACATTAGAAACAACGGCCCATTGTTTCCGACCTTTTAAAACCAAAAGAAGACCACCCACCCCATCACGTGCTTCCCGCGTGCCCCTTCCGATGGGCCAGTAATTACCACTTACCACTCCCAATATTCCAACGTGCCAAAACTAATCCTCCCACTTACCTACCTCTTTACACGTTTTTCTTTACCATATCTACCCCTTTTATAATATTTCACTTTCTTGCTTGTCGCGTATACCCCACACGCACTTCAAAACATTCTATTTACAGTTTAAGGTGAATTCAACTTATGACTTGATTAAAAGCGGATTGGCGTAGCTAACACGTTTAAATATTCGTATTCATAATTATATAACTTGATTTGACACTTAAATAAACGTTTTGATATTGACCAAGTATTCGAGATGTTAATTCATATTTTAAACAGAATTCAGATCAGATTTGTTATGATCATATGTCAAATTTTAGTGTAAATGTATTCATTTGGACAAATTTGTTCGACTTGATTCAATCAGTACTTTGTACAATAAACAAGAAATTTTGTTGAATTGAATCATTTCGGTTTAAAGTCTAGTTGGATTTTAGATGCGTAAAATGTGTAAATTAATAAAAAAAGTTATAAAAAAGATTAGACAGGTTAAAAATGTTTGACACAAATATAACTTAACTATTAAATAAACATATAAGTTGACACAAACCCGATCAATTTTTTTGGATCAATTGAGCTACACATTACACAATATGAGATAACTCTTTCTTTCTAATCAAAAACTCACCTCAAATCATCGACAACAAGATTCAAACTCGAGATTTTAAAAAAAAAATCTCAAACGCTTTAATCGCTCGACCCAACATGCATCGGTCAAACCCGATGAATTTAAACCCAAACATACTTAAGTACATGTATTATTGGAGGTCATAACCCAAATTACCAGTTTTGTCATTGGCCTAACTCTTTCCCCTCCTCCACGAAACCGCACTGAGCGCCAGATCGACGAATCAATCTCACGGTTTTCCTTTCGCCACGTGTCATTTTTAAATACAATATATTTGACCGGTAAAACAAAGTGCAGTGACCTAAACCGAATAAAAAAGAAGTTTCATAGCTTGCCAAAACCTGAAGCTGTATCGGAACCAAAACACACTGTTTCGGACTCTTCACGCCATTTTCGGTCGAATCCAACTGCGAAGCGAAGCGCTCATATTCTTCGTCTTCCTTTTCCTCTGTGCTCCTCTCTCCCCCAAATCTCCGTCTCGTTCTCGATTTTCTTTCTTTTCGTAGTTTCAGACACCGTTGAGCCGCGAAGATGCATGCGAATCACTTGCTCCTCGAAGAGCCGATCAGGATGGCCTCGATTCTCGAGTCGTCCAAGTCGGTAAGTACTCGTTGCTTTCTGATTTTTCTCGTTACTGCGCGGATCTGCAGAAAAATTTGTTTGTGTTGCGGAGAAATGGAAATTTGTTTGAATCTGATTTTTTTTGTTGTGCTTTTGGTGGTTTTCGTGAATGCCAGAATTTCTTTCCCGCAATGACGAAGATCGTGGGGACGCTCGGCCCGAGGTCTCGATCTGTTGAAGTTATTTCCGGCTGCCTGAAGGCCGGAATGTCTGGTAGGTCCTTTTCGGTGATTAACTGCTATTTTCTTTCAGAATCGATGGATTAATTAAGTATGGAGGTTGATACATTTGTTCTGTTTTTTTCTGTCCTTGTGCACAGTGGCTCGATTTGATTTTTCCTGGTGCGACCCTGAATATCATCAGGAGACTTTGGAGAATTTGAAGGCGGCTGTGAAGAGTACTAAGAAGCTTTGCGCTGTATGTTTTTTATTATTGTTTTTTGTGTGTGTATATATATATATACTGTTTTCATTCATTTGTCGGGAAACGCTTGCTGGTTAATGCTTGTTTAGAATTTTCTTGTTTGTATTTTGGCTACTAGATTCCTGATTCTTTGTTTTGTACTTTCTTCTAAATTGGATTATGTTTGGTACCGAGGTTTGGAAGAACAACAAAGTTCTGAAATGGAGACGTATGTTTTTGTTCTGGAGCCTTCTAGATTCATGTCTGCAGGTGCATGCTAATTGGTTGCTGACATTTGTCTATAACATGTCCATTTCTACTGTCAGCACATGCAATTAGCATGCACAATGTACCAAGACTTCCCCTTTTGTTTTAGATTAGCATAGTGAGGTCAACTAATTTATTAGTTTGCATGGCTAGGGTGAAACAAATGTTTTTTGACAATTTGGTGTCCATTCAATGTGCTGCATCAAATCCTTGACTATGAATAACAAAATGTTTTCTTCAGTTAGTGATGTTTTGCAGCTTTTGCTTGGGTTGAATTCTTCTCCTATTTGCAGGTTATGCTAGACACAGTGGGTGCGGAGCTGCAGGTTGCTAATAAATCTGAGAAACCTATTTCACTCGAGGCTGATGGGTTTGTTGTTCTCACACCCGATCAAGGACAGGAAGCCTCGTCCGAGCTATTGCCAATCAACTTTGATGGACTGGCAAAGGTTTGTTCATGCTCAATGTCTCCTCTCTGCACAACATTGTTCCTCATATTTGATAATATTTGTATGTGAAGTATACCAAAAGTTATTTTTCATTCATTGACACTATACTTGAGCTATAGCTTGTTCAAGGTGTGGTTGTATCAGCTGCTTTCCACCGATGATTAGTTTGGCCATGATATGAGTGAAATAGTCTTTTGTTCTTCAAGTTCAGAATATTGTCACTGAATACCCTTCGGGATTGCTAAATAATATATGTAGATTTAAGAGATACTGTTGGCTCTCATTCAGGAATCCCACTTTGTTCATTTAGAATTAGAGATGCTTCTTTTCATAAAGTTGGATACAAAGTTCAGCCTTAATTCTCATTATCTCATGTGAAGATATATTATTATTTTGCATGACATCCTTGAACCATTGAATAGAAATTTTACAATAAATGCTGCAACATGATTGATTGAACTCACACAAATGACTGTTTGTGGCTCCAAATTACCATACTCGAAACCTTGATTGTCAATCTATAACCTTTTTTTATATGTATGACAAATGTGACCTTGAATTTGGTTTTGCAGTCAGTGAAACCTGGAGACACTATTTTCGTTGGTCAGTACCTGTTCACTGGTAGTGAAACTACTTCTGTTTGGCTTGAGGTAAGTAGAAGGAAATCTATAATTTGTTCTTTCTTTCTTTTGCTCATTTGGTTGGCATTCCTGTTTGGCTTTTTATTATTTACTGAATTTTTAATTTGTTGGTTAATTGGAATTGAGTAGGTTGCTGATTTGAAGGGGCAAGATGTAGTTTGTATCGTAAAGAATTCTGCTACACTAGCTGGGTCATTGTTCACGATGCATTGCTCTCAAATTCATATCGATATGCCAACCCTTACTGAAAAGGATAAGGAGGTACATTTGATTGATGCATTTTAACTTGGACTTTGGTTGCTGAAAGTATACTCATTTTCCCTTCTTTCATAGGACTTATTTGGCTTGCTATATTTACTTAATTTTAAATGTGATATGTGGATTGTCAGGTTATAAGTACTTGGGGAGTTCAAAATAAGATTGACTTCCTCTCATTGTCATATACCAGGCATGCAGAAGATGTCCGACAAGTAGGGATCGTTTTTTATTTATAGTTCTTATACTGCTTTCAAGTTTTGATAGTATTATGATTGTTCATCAAGTTATAGTAACAGGCTCCATTGTGGTAAATTGCAGGCCCGCGAGTTTCTTTCTACCTTAGGCGACATCAGTCAGACACAAATCTTTGCAAAAATTGAGAATGTAGAGGTGAGTTGCAAATATTATTTTTGGCTATGGTTTCCATATGAGATTAAGCTCTTATTTCCAATGGTGTTGCTCTACAATAACTGAGTTTATACTTTTGCCTCAGGGTCTAAACCATTTTGATGAGATCCTACAAGAGGCAGATGGTATTATCCTTTCCCGTGGAAACTTGGGCATTGATCTCCCACCCGAGAAGGTAAATTTCCTGACTTAAAAAAAAGTAGCCTTTCTACTAGCGTGAGATTTTGGAAGTGGTTTTCAGCTTATCCTGCATGTATATGTATATGCCTTTAGCACTATTTTATTTATTTGTAGTTTTCTTCTAATTTTTCTATGTAATTTAAATAAGCATGATGGACTTGCACAGGATATTGCAAGCATGGAATTAGGTGAAGTTTAAAACAGATCATGCTACTCAATAATCAACTTGGACTTTTCAGGTGTTCTTATTTCAAAAAGCTGCTGTATACAAGTGTAACATGGCTGGAAAACCTGCAGTGGTTACCCGTGTTGTAGACAGTATGACTGATAACTTAAGGCCAACTCGTGCCGAAGCAACAGATGTTGCCAATGCTGTATTGGATGGTATATTACTATATCACTGGATCAAACCTGTTAGAGGCTCTTTTGCAAAATCATTGGTTTCCTTATTTGTATTGCATTAAATCTGTGATTTACAATAAAACTATATTTTTAAACTGGTGCAGGATCTGATGCAATTCTTCTTGGTGCTGAGACTTTGCGTGGGTTGTACCCCGTTGAAACTATTTCCATTGTTGGTAAAATTTGTGCTGAGGTAATTATTTGTTCTATTGCCATTTTATGTTTCTAATCATTAATGTTTAAGCTCTCTCTCAATACCTGTTATGCTCTCATGCTATATATTACTATTTGTTATTGAGTCCTTGATCTTAAAACCAATAATAACCAGGGTTTAGGAAGAAACCCATTAAAAATTGGTGATGCTTTTTTAGATGTTCTTTGCTGGTTGTATTGAGGAATTTGATGTATTACTTCAATGTGGCTTTAAGAAGTTTGACAGCAGAGAAATCATAATGATATAAATGTTAATGGCACTTGTTGTAGAGAGGACCTTATCATTGACATCGTCTTACTTGAATTGGGGTTTTAAATTCTATTTTAATGTAAAAGAAACTAGCAAAAAAAATCTGATAAATGTCATTATGCTTCATTCCCATTTATTATTTATACGTCAATATTCTATGTATATCTGGTTGTTAGTTATGTTGTACTCATAATGGGATGAAGTTTTGAAAATTCTCTGTACTTTGAATATAAATTTCTTCTTGTTCTTGGTTTTCTTGTATCCGTCCCTTGTTGTTTTAAACAGGTTTGTACTAATGGTTCACATTGTCTATATTTGATCTAGGCTGAGAAGGTTTTCAATCAAGATCTGTATTTCAAGAAGACAGTCAAATATGTTGGAGAACCAATGACCCATTTGGAATCTATTGCTTCGTCTGCGGTAATAAATTGTTTTATCCTATTTATTAAGTTTAAGATTTGGCTACAAAGGAGTAAAGATTTTAGTCTCTGGTTGGAACTTTGTTTTTTTTTTTCTTTCTTTTATTTCTAAGATCAATTATATTGCACATAAGATGTGCTGTAGGCTAATATCTACTACTTGTCTAGGTACGCGCTGCTATTAAGGTGAAGGCATCTGTTATCATCTGTTTCACTTCATCGGGAAGGGCTGCAAGGTATTCTATATTAATTTACCTTAATGGGTCTGCTGCTTCCTTTTTAACAGGCGTGCAAGTTGGCATTTAATATAATCCATATTATTAATATATCTGTAGAAGCCTTTAACTGGATTACATATGATTGCAGATTGATTGCCAAGTATAGGCCAACAATGCCAGTTTTATCAGTTGTTATCCCCCGTCTGAAGACGAATCAACTGAAGTGGAGTTTTAGTGGGGCCTTTGAGGTATGGCCTTGACTTTGATCTTTACATATCTCCTTTACTGTTGCTGACTTCAATCTTCTAGCTGTCATTCAATGAATAAACTTCATTGAATCTAGTCATTTGTAATATAGTGAAAGAAACTCATTTTGTAGTTTTGCCAATCGTGTCCTTGTTGCTGGGATGAAATTATTTACTACTCCCTCCGTCCCAAAATAGTCCAGTTTGAGGAATTAAGATAGATAGCTATTTGAGATTTTTTTTTTGGGTAGTAATTTTCTACACCTGACAATAATATGATAGCACATAAGAAAGTTTGTATGTGTTTTTCTTATTACTTGCTTGTCTCTTCATTTTTCAAGTTACACAAGAAATCACTTGTATTCTCAAACTTGATTATCCAAACTAATGGATCTGTTTTATTGTCTGATTGTTCATTAGGCAAGGCAATCACTTGTTGTTCGAGGTCTCTTCCCCATGCTCGCAGACCCTCGACATCCTGTAAGTTCTCTAATTACTTTTTGTCGATATCAACGTGTATGAAGTGTCGTAGCTTGCTATATTACATAATGTACATTCACGATTTTTCATAGACTGTCCTCATTTTATTACTTGTATATCTATTTACCTCGTTTCATTGTTTTTCAGGCGGAGTCTACAAATGGAACAAATGAGTCAGTTCTAAAGGTTGCACTTGATCACGGCAAGGCCGCTGGTGTTATAAAACCACATGATCGTGTGGTTGTTTGCCAGAAGGTCGGGGATGCATCTGTGGTCAAAATTATCGAGCTTGAAGACTAGAGTCTAGAGGAGTGTGTCTGCGATGGTATCTATACATCTCATTTTTTTGCAAACTCATGGCGGCCTATGTGTTTCCGTCTCATTTTGATGTATTAAGTCATGGGAAAAGTCCATGAACCACAATCTAGTTTTTGGTTAAAAGGATCTCAATACAGTATGGGAAACTTAAACTTAATTTAGTACAAGAAATCAATTGAGTGACCTGAAATTTTGTTTCTCGGCATTGCCTCACTGAACAATGTTTGGTTGCATTCTCCAATCTCGAACAATTTGTCCCCACTAGTAATTTGAGGTGCTACAAGATATTGTTTTGATTTCCCCTTGAAACCTTAAAGTCTTCTCGTTCATGAGTTATGATGTGTCATGTTTGTTAATGAGTTTCTTTAGCTACCCTTTCCCGGCGTAGTGAATGATGACGACTTGAGCCTCTAAGAATGACTATTAATTTAGTTCGCTTTATAGAAGTTCATATAGTACCAGCAGTTGTGAATAAACAATCGTGTAATCAATCTTAGATCGCGTGTGGGTCAACTTTAGGACAAAGTTAACACAGTACATAGATCCCTTGAGCGGGAAGAACTTTCTTGGGTGCGATTCCTAACTTGAGAGTTACCTCTAGGATGGGAATCTTCATCTGGGCTCATGATGCGCTACTTTAAATTAAAAGATTGTGGGTCTGGTTGTACTCTTCTCATCGTCTTTATGAAAGAACTTTCTCGGTGAGATTCCCAACTTGAGAGTTGCCTCTAGGATGAGACTCTTCACTTGGGCTCGTGATTCGCTACCTTAAATTAAAAGATTGTAGGTTTGGTTATACTCTACTCATCGTCTTTATGAAGGTACAACTTTTTTATGCATGTTTCAACTCTTGTACTTATAAATATTTATGTATTATCAGAGTTTATAAGCATTTAACAATCAACAACTACCATCGTTAATTTTTTTTTTCTGATTTTAACTAATCATTCAACAGTCAATCAACTACTACCATCGTTAGTTCTTATACTGATTTTAACTTTTTAAGTAATTTCTTGTATTCTTTTTGTAGTCTCTAAATAAGACCTCTATTTGTATTTTTTTTTTTAGTGAAATAAAGCTTTTATTGATAAACATAAGTACAAAAGGAGTTATGCAACCATAATTTAGATACACCAAGTTTGCCAAAAATGCTAATCTAACTCTCTAATCTTATTATCATATATAGTTGGCCTGTAAAACAGCTATAGTTTTTTTCAAATGGATATAAGTTCCTCCTAAAAAGTATAATTGAGCAATAAAACAGTTATCTTCTGTCATAGTTTCCAATTCTCCCATATATTCCTTAGTCATGTAATAAGTGTTCAAATTTTCAACTCATGGTATAATATTGTTTTGTTTCTTCTTTTATTAAAAACTGGATAAGAGAAGTGTCATATCAGCACCCGTGGCCTAATGGATAAGGCGTCTGACTTCTAATCAGGCGATTGTGGGTTCGAGTCCCACCGGGTGTGCTTTTATTTTTTTGAAGTTTTTTACAATAATATTGACTAACTTTTTATTTATTTATTTATTTTTTATTTTAAAGTTCAACTATCCTAGCTTTTGTTAGTTCATGACCACTGTTTCTTTTAGATACCTATTTTACTCTTTATTGAACAAATTTTATGGTGGTAACTGATAACATTACTTAATACATATATAGAAAAATGAAGCTAAATAATGACTAATGAGTGTATATATTTGTTTGCTTTTAATGCTTCAAAAACTGATCTTATCAGATTATTTTCTGGAAAACCAATCTAAACAAAGAAAATAATGTAAGATTAACCAAATAACCAATGTGAGTAAATTAACTTTTATAGCATTATATATACAATTCATTATCCCTCCACTTAAAAATGAAGGAACAGCCTATCTGTTTGAAGAAAGTTGTTGCTGCTGTTGCTGTTGCTGGTGATGAATTTCAAGCAAATCAAGCTCCTTTTGCTGTATCACAAGAACCATCCTCTCATTTTCAAGCCTTCTCTTTTCATTCACAAGCTTAGCCTTTTCCATTTCCCTCTCCTTTTTGCTGCTAAACTTCACCCACTTCAGCCTCTGCTTCTCCAGCTCTAGAGCTTGCCATTGGTACTTCATTTGTTGCTGCTCCAATTGAACCAACCTTGTCTTCATCCAGTGTTTCTTCTCCCATGTGCTTCTTGCTCCATCTTGAAGCACACTTGCCATCTCACAGCTCAGCTGCTCTAGCAATGGCGAAGACGAAGCTCCTTTTCTCGGCCTTTTGTTGTTACATCTCTTGGCATTCTCATCATCCCCATCATGCCCGTTTCCATTCCCAATTTGGTCTCTCAGACCCTCGTCGTCGTCGTCTTCGTCGGATTCATCGTCCTGATCTTCATCCTTGTCTTCCTCGCTGCTTCCTCCAGCTTTCGCCATTTTCGATGCTTCTGTCTCCGCCCTGCCAATGGAGGCATTTTCTGAGCAATGCTGTTGCACACGGGACGGCTCAGCTGTTGTTGTCTCAGGGGAGTGCTGAAGTGGAGCCCCACCGGCGCCGGCATGACCACAACTGTTATGGTAAGCACACATTTCCCTGAAGAAAAGGTGCTTGGAGTTCAACAATTTCCGAACTTCCTCCTTCATCTTTGGCGCCAAGTCCATTGTCTCCAACAAGCTCTGATTCTCCACAACCCGACAAGCTGTCCCCTTTCCGAGAATATCATTAACCCTCTTGTACCTCTTATTCAAATCATTAAACTTGTCCTCACATTGCTGTGGAGACACATAAAACCCCTTCTCCATCATAGCCCGAGATACTGATTTCCACTTCCCTTTCTTCTGCAACAACCCTCCACCGCCCTTCTTCTTCCCCGAAGGATCATTAGCCTCGGGTCCAACCTCGTCACCAATGTAGTACACAGCCATTATAAGCAACCTAACCATGCTATCAGTCCATTTCATCCTCTGCCAAGGGGAGACTTTTCTCTTCCCATCAACAGTACCATCATCAGCAACAGACCCACTAAGCTCATCTTCATCACTTGCTGTAACTTGCTCTTTGGCCTTGGAGGCATATGGGTACAATTGCTTAGCAGATTGTTGGGGCTGTGGGTGGTGGTTGTGGTCAGGCTCATGATGAGCATAATTAGCAACAATTTGTGGGTGGCTTAAATGGTGAGGGTTTTGAGGGTTTTGGTGGTGTGGGTGCAGAGGCATTTCTAGCCCTAGCATTCCTGAACCCATCCCTGAAAACATCCTACCTGGCAAACCATTTGACTCCATCAAAACCAAAACTTTGCTTCTCCTACACATTACATTAGACAAATTCAAAAATCCCAGAACAGAAAATCGTCCAGAACAGTGGACCTATGCTCACAAAACTGAAAATGCTAAACAAGTAGTAGATAAAATTATAAAAAGAGACTATTAGAACATACCCAGATGGTTGAATTGGAATTAGAACAGAACCCAGAAGATGAAATTGCCCAAAAAACAGTGTCCTTTGTTCACATAATTGAAAATGCTGAACACATAGTAGATAAAAAGAGATAATTAGAACATACCCAGATAATTGAATTGGTATCAGAACAAAACCCAGATCAGAAAAATGCTTAAAACAGTGTCCTTTGTTCACATAATTGAAAATGCTAAACACATAGTAGAGAAAAAGAGATAACTAGAACAAACCCAGATGGTTGAATTGGTATTAGAACAAAACCCAGAACAGAAAAATGCTTAAAACAGTGTCCTTTGTTCACAAAATTGAAAATGCTAAACACATAGTAGAGAAAAAGAGATCATTAGAACAAACCCAGAAGGTAGAATTGATATAAGAACAAAACCCAGAAGATGAAATGGCCCAAAAAAGTTTCTTTTGTTCACAAAATTGAAAATGCTAAACACATGTTATAGAAAAAGAGACAATTAGAACATACCCAGATGTTTGAATTGGTATCAGAACAGAACCCAGAAGATGAAATGGCCCAAAACGCCGATTAGCAAAGGTGGGTCTGAAAAGGTAATGGTTGAAACTTGAAAGTGATAGATTATAGAAGAAAGAGATTAAAGAGTATATACAGAAAGTGGAGCAGGCGGTTTTGGATGCGGAGGAGCTGCCAGTGCGTTGCCACAAAACTGCCCATGGTTTTGCTATTTCTCCGGCTAAAACCCACAGTTTCCTTAAAACTGTGACTCTTGTGTAGCTACTCGTTCTGCTTCTTGCACGTGTCAACTTTTATTCATTTATTTATTATTTTCAGTTTTTATACTCAACATAAATGAATTTTAGGGTGGTGATAAATCCACCCTAACAAAGGATAAATCCACCATTTGTTTTACTGGATGG
>JAYMTF010004068.1:0-13905 GCA_036897485.1 Pelargonium nanum | reverse complement strand
CAAAAATTATTTGGCTCATATTCCATTTACTCTATATATATATATATATATATATGTATTTGAATAAGAATTCTTGAATCATTTTAAAAACATGTAAGTACACTATTTAAGCAAACACAAGCACACATGAGGTTGTGAGGACACCAAGAGACACGTCACGAGTGTAAGATATTATTAGTTGTACACAAATATCTTTGAGATGAGATTATTTAAATATTGCATATGTGATATGGCTCATAAACTATTAGGTATTATTTCTGCAAAATTATCAATTTCTTCCCACCAAAGAGTCAAGAAGATAAAAGAACTTTCTATTTATATCTGGGCATGAGGTCATGAGTTGACACACCCTAATTAATTTAATAATAATAAAAATAATAAAAATGTTTTTTTATTAATATCCCAACTTTCTTTAAATTTCATATAATGCTAATTTAATTACATGTTCCAACTCCCATGTTGCTTCGTCATTACAATCATTTTTGTTCATATAAGAGTGTAAAATTATAATTTTACTCAATTCGCCGGAGAAAAGGAATATGGACTAGCTCGGAGAAAATGTAAGTAACAAAATACGTAAGGTATCTAACATTTGTGATACATGCCCAAATATTGGTCGTTAAAAGTTCGGTTCACTCACTTTAATGTACATTTTATATTTTTAATATAAAATAATATGAATCACAACTTTCGATGCTCATTATTCTAGGCATGACTTACATGTGTCGGATAAATTTTATTTTATACTATTGTTAGATTCACGACACATCTATTCAATGAAAATATTTATTATTTATAACATACTAATAATTAAGTTATATAATAGATATTTTTTTGATAAAATTTTTAAAAATATGTATATGAGCTCATATCAATTAATTTTTGGTCGTAAACTAAATCTCTAATAAGATGACGACAGAATAACATTATCTTTGAATGAATTTGTTAATATGTAAAGCCAATTAAATCTAATCAAGTTGAGTTCTTCTTTCATGTGAAAATGTAAACACACAATTTATCTATAAAATAGCTCTTAAAAGAACCTATAAAAAGAAACTTTTTCTAAAAAGAAAAAAAAAGAATTATCCAAGTTGTTTGCTAGATTTTTTTTCTTTCAAGATTTGTATACTCTCCGGTGGAGGTGATGACTAGACTGCTTTCTAAAGTTGCCATTTGGTAGAGTGAAGAAACAGTAATAACCAATAATGGAATCTTTTAATTTTTTATATTTTACACCATAGAAAATTACATTTATTTATTATATTGTTTATTAATGTTTTAAGATTAGGAGTCAAAGCGCCGACCAAAAAATAAACTAATAAATGAACAGTCAAACATTTTCTCTCTCTCTCTGCTCGTATAAATAGCAGAGCAGAGCCATGACCAATTTGCTCATGTGCTCTGTTTTCTCTTCTTTTTCTTCACCTTCAAGCTCTCTGTAATAATCGGCAATGGCGTTCACGCCCGATCCTGCAACAATGGAACATTACTCATCATACATGAGACCAACCGGAAGCACCACATTTTTCTCCGGAATTCCTCTGATAGACCTCTCGGAGCCCGACTCCAAGCACCACCTCGTCAAGGCCTGTGAAGAGCTCGGATTCTTCAAGGTCATCAACCATGGCGTCCCAATGGAGCTCATTTCAAAACTGGAAGCTCAGGCCACCAATTTCTTCTCCTTGCCACCTTCTGAAAAAGCCAAAGCCGGACCTCCCAACCCGTTCGGCTACGGCAACAAGTGCATCGGACCAAACGGCGACGTGGGTTGGGTCGAGTACCTCCTCTTGAACACCGACCCAGAGTCCAGCTCCAACGAGCTCATTTCAGCTTTTGGCCAGAACCCAGAAGAGATACGGTATCGATTTTCACCAGAACATGAAAAAAATTCGATCTTTAATAATATTTCTGAAAGCAATCTGTGTCTGAAACAAAGCCTCTGTTTTGCTCTGTTTTTGCAGGTGTGCTGTGAATGATTACGTGTCCTCTGTGAGGAAGATGGCTTGTGAGATTCTGGAAATGATGGCTGATGGGTTGAAGGTGCAGCCAAGAAATGCGTTCAGTAAGTTGCTGATGGATGAACAGAGCGACTCTGTTTTCAGAATCAACCACTACCCGCCATGCCCGGACAGCTCAGAGCTTCAAGCTGTGAACGAAAATGGCGGCAACAATATGATTGGGTTCGGTGAGCACACCGACCCACAAATCATCTCTGTCCTGAGGTCCAACAAAACCTCTGGTCTCCAGATTTCTCTCAGAGATGGCAGCTGGATCTCAGTCCCACCAGATGAGACCTCCTTCTTCATCAATGTTGGTGACTCCTTACAGGTAATTTCAATCCCCTGTTTTCATGGATAAGAAATTTATAGCCTTTTCTCAAAAGGGTTTCTAATTATTGAGGACCATATAAATAATGATTAGGAATGATTGATTGATGGATTGATTGATGGAGGTGTTAATGGTGTGTAGGTGATGACCAATGGGAGGTTCCCAAGTGTGAGGCACAGGGTGATGGCAAATAGCAGGAAATCAAGGCTCTCAATGATCTACTTTGGAGGACCACCATTGAGTGAGAAAATAGCTCCATTGCCTTCACTCATGAAAGGAGGAGAGAGCTTGTACAAAGAGTTTACATGGTTTGAGTACAAGAAATCTGCTCACAGATCAAAGTTGGCTGATAATAGGCTTGGACATTTTGAAAGAATAGCAGCTTCTTGATTGATTTTGTTTTGGGTTTTGGGTTTGTTATATACTTTATAAAATATATATATATATATATATAGGTTTTTAGAAAGGTTTATCATATTTCCCATAGATGTAACACTCTGCATTTGCCTTTCCTTCCTCCTTATTGTAGCTTCATCTTCTTTGTCAATAGCACAAGTTTTTACATTTACTATATAAGTCTCTTCTCTCTTTTGAGTAAAAAAAAGTAGAATCTTTGTTGCTCTACCTCATAAAATACACTTGTGGGCATATCCAAGAACAACCAACAAGTACAATTCTAGGTACTTGTTTAGTAACACCATTGTCACTTTTACGAGGTGTCGTATAAACAAATTTTAAACGAAGACTTGAGTAGACTGTTCCGAGAAAACTATATAATTTTGTCTTAAAAGAGGCAAGCCTCTACTAAGCTTCTTTAAGAAGCGGATGAGAAAAAAATCTGAATTTGCAATTTTTTTCCTAGTAATATGCAAAATGGATTGACTGATTCTATAATGTCATACTATCATGCTAGATGTTGTTTGTACATATGAGGTCGACCTAATTTATCGATGATATTAACCGAATTTGACATGTTATAACAATTTAAATTACTCAATTAATACATATGTTGATTAATACACATTTTAATTACCAAATTTTGTATATGCTTCAAGTCCTTTTAGTTATTTCAACAACTGATATCTTCTTATAATTGTTTTTATCCGAACATACCATGCAAGAAACTCAATTTTTGAGAGCAACTTCTTGTAGCTTCTTAAGTTAGTACCACCTCATTACAACTCTTTACATTTTCCCAATCACATGACAGATTTTGGAGCAAGAATGATCAATTCCTCTGAAAACTGTACATCTAGGAATTTGGAATTGTACCAGCTCCTCATGAAATGTACCTATCCAAATTTTCTTCCTCTTCTTCTCACCAGAATCACAATTTTACAGATGTTTAATTTTGGTCAATTCTTGGTAACCGCCAATCTTGATTCTTGATCCTTATCCTTTTCAAACAGTGAAATAAAAATGACGGCACAGAAATGGAGATATAGCACATAGTTTCAGCTCATCTGTGGACTGTGGGCTCATCTTTTTTGGACCACCACTCTTCAAGAACACACCATGGCCCTCCCAGAACCTAACTGATAATCATTTGAGATTCCAGAAAGTAGGCAAGAAAGTGCAAATTCTTGATCATGACTTAAAGTAGTCTTGTTATTTATCAAGATTTCATGATCAAAGAAACATTCAAAAAAATAAAATCAGAGGATAATTTTGAGGTCTGGCCCATTTTACAAGTTGCTCAGACTCAGAGGATCCATCAGTTTGTAGTCATTGTTAGGTGATGGAAACAATGGGGACTGATCACAGTCACATGTATTGATCATGCATGCATGCTCTCTCTCTGGCATTGGGACAGGTCTATGCAAATTCTTGAACAATGTAGAAGAAAGTGCAATTCATAAATGAAAGCAATGTTTCAATTTATTATGAAAGCAATGTCTCAATATATGTATGAAACCAATGGAAAAGGATATGAGCAAAGCAAATCATGCAAAAGAAAAGGAAAAAAAGTACTCTCTAGAGCATGCCATGGCTGGACTCTTCAATGAGATGTGTCTGGCATTTCTGGGCTTATTTTCATCTGAAATTCAACTTCAAACTTAGATTTGGAGAAATTTTGGTACATGTAATTGTACACAAGTTTTCAAAAATCAGGATCTTGTACATGTAATTAGTGCTTGTTTGGAAACTTAAGAAGTGTCAATAAGTCATGTATTTTGAAATTGTGTAATTACCAGAATAGACACGAGGATTGAAAAAATACTAGTAGAGTTCACATAATACAAACATAGTTCAAAAAGATTTTAAAAAAAGTTTTGAATGACATAATACTAATATAAATGGTTAAGCAACCTATAATATAGTTCACAGTCTACTTACTTGTAACAGTCGATCTATACAAGTTACAATTGACCTGCTCAACTCACAAACACTTTAGTGGTCGACCTCTACATTTTCGAACTGAAGTTGTTTAGGTTTTATGTAACAAGTTGAGAGTGAAAGTGAAGATGAAAATAGTAAGGCAAGTGATGGCATAAATGATCCATCCGGTGAGCTTGAGCCAAAGCGAGCACAACTGCGTGATCCCCATGAAGAAAGCTGTGAGAGACAAGAAGAGTCCAAGTTGGCGAATCAATCCACATATGTTGGGGTGTTTGTGGTCGAGACGGGTGTGTATGCTGATAAATAAACAAGCAAAAGAGCACATAACAAAGGCAAGAGCAACCTCGTTGTACAATGTTAATACTGTACCAGAATTGGCCTGAGTAGCAAATGCCAAGCAGAATGTTACAACCCACTCTATGCTCTTATAATCTTTGCTCTTACTTTCTTGAATTTGAATATCATGTTGAATTGTTGCAGCTTCAAGATCAGCTGGTTGAGGTTTTTTCATGACATTGCGGAACACAAGTGAGAAAATAGAAAGAAACTTGAGGTTTTTAGACAACTATGATTCATAATGGCACAAATTAAGGAGGTTTCGGGTTTGCTTATGTTCCAATTGGGTAGAGATGTGCTTATATAAATATATGCCTAAAACTGGAATCAGATTCTCAATATTGTAGGACAAATTTCAAATTGTAAACACTTATAGGAACACGTACTATACAGGATCTGTAACACCTCTAAATGCTAACACCAGATTCAAACATAAAATTCTTTTTTTTTTACACCTTTTCCGTGTCTTTTACGTGTTTTGGGCCCTACTGTTATTTCTCAATCTGATTCTTAGCCCAACCCATATCTTCCTCTGGGCCAAGCCCAACCCATGTCTTCTTTGACACTAATAATATACAGTATTTTAAATTAATTCTAAAAATATATGTCAATCCGTCAACATTAGATGGCAGTTTGGGTCGTCAATATTGTCATGTCAGTAGCTACCTGTATCTGTTGACCATACTCCTCCTAGTTGGCTGTTTGTTTCCCGGGAAAATCTTCTGAAACTCGGCCGCCCCTCTTCCTTCCTTCATCAATTTCAGATTTTGTTGGTCGCAGACGTTTTGTGATCATGGGAGAAAGAAAAGTCCTGAACAAGTACTATCCGCCCGATTTTGATCCGTCGAAGCTGCCTAGAGTCCGGCGAAACCAGAACAAGCAATTAAACTCCCGCACGATGCTTTCGATGAGTATTCGCTGCAACACCTGTGGAAACTACATGTACGCAGGAACCAAGTTCAATTCCCGCAAAGAAGTCGTCGTTGATGAGGTATTCTATCGATTCGGCGATTTTAAGATTAAGTTGAAATTGCTACCGAATTTGGGAACACGAAAGGTCAACGCAAATTACCTAATTTGTTACACTTTGTTCTGAATTAGGTGTATAAGCTATATAGCATTGATGACATTTGTATGATATTGTAGGGAAATTGGCTTTTTGTTTGTTGAGTTCGATTCAGGAAATGTTTTCTACTTAAATTTTAGTTTAGAGGTTGATGTCAGGGTTTGATTTAGGGCTTATGATTGATTATAGTAATGGCTTTTTTTTTTTGTTAGGTAAAGAAGCTTCACATTCATTCTACTTTCTAATGCGTTTACAAAGTGTATTTATTTCAACTATTGCTAATGTATAATTTGAATTCAATTCAAGAGAATATAAGTGTTTCTTATACATAGATTTAAAGCTTTTCATTGATAGCAAAAATTCCTTTGTGCCATTTGAGTTATAGTCCGGGGAAATTGTTCATGTGGTTTCAAATGTGCCTTTTGGCGTTCCTAATTTCTCCATGGTAAAGTTATGACCAGCAGAAATTTGAACTGTTTAGTGTCTGTTTTATATGTTTTAATGACATGAAGGATTCTGAAATAAGATTTAGTTTGTTTTTGGTAACAGAGTGTTAGCCTCATTCTTCACCATTGTAGTTTCAGTCTTCATATAGCAGATGTTTATGATATCTCATATTTTACTGTTGAATTGTTTTCAGACATATTTAGGAATCCAGATACACAGATTCTACTTCAAATGTACCAGGTGCGCGGCAGAACTTATAATGAAGACAGACCCTCAAAATTCTGACTATATCGTCGAATCGGGTGCTACACGAAATTTCGAGCCTTGGCGTGAAGAGGATCAGGTGAGAATATATGTTCAGATTACCTAATGCTGTTGTTTGTATACTACAGAAATTTTTCTAAATTATGTGTTGTTGGTTTGATCAGGAAGCAGATTCGGAGAGACTAAAAAGGCAGGGTGAAGCAATGGGAGATGCTATGAAATCGTTGGAGAATAGAACTTTGGATTCAAAAAGAGAGATGGACATCCTTGCTGCTTTGGATGAAATGAAGTCCTTGAAGGTATATATTTCATCAATTTTATGTCATATAATGTCTAGGCCATTAACATTGAGTCTGATTAAAAATTGTACCCATCAGCATTATGAATTTTCTGTCATGAAATGTGTTTGGATACCCTTATGTTATAGATGTGTTCAAGTGTTTGTTGACTTGGCAGCAACGTATGGTGTTCTTGCCGCGTGAGGTTTACATCAGGTCTGGATTTGGAATTTTTAAGCTACAAGCATAATTGTTTGTTTGAGACAATTTGATGTATATGAAACTTTTGTTTTTAAATGTTGAGAGTGTATTTGTCATAATTTATGGCTTTCCTATACTAGGAATTATTCTGTACTTCTATTTTTCAGTTATGATATGAGGTCAAATCATATATTTGCTTTTGGTACTGATATAGGTCGTGTTCTAATATTTTCTAATTTTATTTTAATTATATTTTGCAGTCCAGACATGCAACTGTCAGTTTAGATGCAATGCTTGAAGCCTTAAAGAACACAACTGAGAAAAAGGTACGGCGGTTATCTCTGAATCTTTATATCTATTTCATGCATACCGTTTGATTTCATGACATTAAAATATTGTTGGTCGAACCACTGAATTTCTCGCGTGCTTTTGAAATGATTCACATCATATGCATGGAAGTCTATCTGATGGAGCAAACAGCTGACACTTTGTTACTAACCACGGATAATGTCATTCTTTTTGTGCATACAGGAGAAAAATCTGGAGGAAGACGATGAGAGCCTTATTAAGTCAATAGTATTCCATGTAAGCTTCTTTGTTCTTTATTGTGTCTAGTCAATGAAATTTTGATTGTTTGTCTCTAATATGGTTGCTTTGTTGCAAATTCTAATGCCAGCGGTCTAAAGATTTCGTTCAGAGGATTGATGACGTGGATTTAGACGACAAATATTTGTATCAGCAAAATGAAATTCCAAACAATTGTGTGAAGGTAAGAATATACTTAGACTATTACTTATTCCCTTTATAAAATTAATCCTAGATAGAATTATTTGGTAGGAAATGGTCATCGAAAACCTCAAATTGACATTTCTTGAGCCAAAGTCCTTAAAACCAGTCCCTTGCTCCTATTCTCATCACACTCCTTAAGTTTAAATTGTGTCAGCATATTATTCATAAGCTGAGTGTCAGTTTCTTTTTCTAAGTTTATCTTGTGGGAGTAATATACATGTTTTATATGTTGATGAGCTAATTGCATCTATTGGTAATACAGAGAAGAAAGATTTCTGATGAACTTCCAAGCAAGCAAATGGATACTTTGTCTACAACCAGTTTCCTTGATAACTCCAAAGGTACTCTACATTTGCTCCACTGTATTTTCATTTCGATTTATCCGGTCCAAAATAGTCCGAGTAAGGAGCTAGTAAAAAAATCTCCTAGATTGAATTGTTTACACAAGCATGAATATTGAGGTTATTCAGCTATTCACATGTTTTAAGGTCAAAATCTTTTTAAAATCAGAATGGAATAAATATTTGCTCTTAAGAATCAAGGTGTTGCATTAGTTTCCTCGTCAAGTAGTTAGTCAGATGAAATGAAAGAAATAGAATAACCAGAAAAGCACTAAATCTATTAGTTAAACAAAATGGGCGGAGAATATGACCATGCATGTAGGGGTAGCATAATATATGTTTGCTCACGAGTGTTGATAAATATTTCAGAACCGATATACGTCTTCTCATAATTGTATTCTTGAAAACTGAATGCTTTAGGAAAAAGAGAAATATGTCACTTTGTTTGTGAATCCAAGTATGCAATTCATTTAAATTTCATGGAAATCTTATATACAAAGTCTGCTCATGAAATATCCTATCAAATAGGATTCTAATGAATCATGTTTTTCTTTTGCTCAACAGAATTTTCCACTACAGCGGCTTCTGCTGATACAAAATCCCTGTTCAAATCAACGTCTGTTCGGGTTTCAGTCATCAAGAAACCAGTTGCTTCCATCAGTACTTCAGGAAAAAATTTGAAGGAAAACAAACAAGAAAAAGAGATTGGAAGCAGTGAAGCAAACAATGGGCTTCTCTCACTCTGCCAAGATTACGGAAGCAAGTCAAGCGACGATGATTAGTAAGCCTTCCAAATCATGTAAACTCTAGTTACATATAGAATTAGATCAAATGCTACTAAATTGAATCTCTCTTCCGGAGAAGGGTAAGAGGAAGTTTTCGGGTTCATGAACTTAATCACATGCTTTGAATATCAAACATAAAGTTGGAGGGATTCATTCAACTTCTTGATTCTTAAAGAGAGTTGGAGAGGTGGGCTAGTCTTTTCTTGACCACCAAATAGACCAAATCAATAAAGAGAAAGACCGGTCTTTTATGGTAAAGTAATGATTATACATAGACTAAAAATGATCCCAATAAACTATGAGTTACGAGCTACTAATCTCTGTTTTTAAAAATATCTTTGAACCCAGAGTTTTGAGCCGTTGAATCAACTCCTAGAAAACAATTGAATCTCTTTCTCGGAGAAAGGATAGGAGGAAGTTTCTATGGAGTTAGGTTCATGAACATAATCAAATTTCTGGGCATTCACATGCTACTTTCCGGGCATGCTCCTCCTACTCCTATTAATTAATATTTTAATAGTCATCAATAATGCAAGCCGTACGTCAGATAGGACACGTCAGCAGTTCTTAACTTCTAGTAGTCTTTATTTCTTGGTGGCCAAGCCAAGTTTAGGAATCTCTTTGCTGCATGAATCACCAAAAGATTAACCTTTACACATTTATAAAATTAGTTCTAACTAATTTTAATCAAGTCTAATCAAATTTAAAGATTCAAATTAAAATTTGTAAACAAGTGTCAGTTGTCACAAATCTTTCCCTTTCCTTAGGAGATAAGACTTGCCTTTTAAAATAATAAAAAAATGTAAAATTTGAAGGAATTGAATTAGAAATACACATGTGACCTATAAACATTATATATAAAAATGTACTTTTTTCTTCTTCTAGTGAATTGATATTCCACATAAAAATCCAAAAGACAAGTGCCTATAAAGATAAAACAAGCCTCCCTCTGTTTTGAAACACAACCATCTTTACTCTGTTTTTTTTTTCTACTTTTCCTCCTTCTCTGTAATCAGTCATGTTGTGGAGCAATGAAATGCCTTCACTGTCGACTCTGTTCTCCACCTACGCTTCGGTGGCGGCGTCGCTCATGTTTTTCCGATCAATGGTCAACGAGTTCATCCCCCAACCCATCAGAGCCTATCTCTTCTCCATCTTCCATTACTTCTTCAAAGCTCACTACTCCTCCGATCTCACTCTCATCTTCGAGGAGAGCAACGGCATGGGCCGCAACGAGATCTTCGAAGCCGCCGAGAGGTACTTGTGCACCAAGATAAGCCCCACCACAGAGAAGCTCAAGATCAGCAAGAAACCCAAGGAGAAGAACCTGACCATCCAGCTCGACGACGGCGAAAAAGTCACAGACTTTTTCCAAAACATAGAGCTCAAATGGAGATTCGTCGGTGTGGACCGAAAGGACGAGGACGGAACAAGATCGTTTGAGCTCTGTTTCCCCAAGAAACAGAGAGATCTGGTTCTGGAATCTTACATTCCTTTCGTGGTCGACAAAGCCAAAGCCATTAAAGATTCCCAGAGGATGCTGAAAATGCACACGCTCAGCAGCAGCTGCAAGGGAGGAGGAGGAGGACCGTGGTGGGATTCGATTGTTCTTGAACATCCGTCGACGTTCGATACTCTGGCGATGCCGCCGGAGCTGAAGAGGTCTGTGATTGAGGATCTGGATCGGTTTGTGAAGAGGAAGGAGTTTTATAAGAGAGTTGGGAGGGCGTGGAAAAGAGGGTACTTGCTGTACGGACCTCCCGGCACCGGAAAATCAAGCTTGGTCGCGGCCATGGCCAATTACCTCAAGTTCGATGTGTACGATTTGCAGCTAGCTAACATAATGCGTGACTCCGATCTCAGAAAACTCCTGCTCGCCACCGCTAATAGGTCGATTCTTGTGATTGAAGATATTGATTGCAGTGTGTCACTGCCGGATCGAGTAACAGAAGATTCAGGGAACAACAAGCACTCTGAGTCACATACACAGGTCAGTGCTCAGATCACAACTCTGTTTTAATTTTAATTTTTAACCGTTGTGGCTTTTTTCTTAATTTGTTTTGTCATTGTTGTGTACAGTTGACACTGTCTGGGCTCCTGAACTTCATAGATGGGTTGTGGTCGAGCTGTGGAGACGAGAGGATCATAATATTCACCACAAACCACAAGGAGAGGCTTGACCCTGCGTTGCTGCGTCCTGGACGCATGGACATGCACATTCACATGTCCTACTGCAATTTCCATGGATTCAAGCTTCTTGCCTCCAATTATTTGGGCATCTCAGGTGATCACAAGCTCTACAGCGAGATCGAAAAGCTGATGGAGACGACAGAGGTGACTCCTGCACAAGTTGCAGAAGAGTTCATGTGCGAAGATGTAGATGCTGCACTTGAAGGACTGTTGAAGCTCCTGAAGCAAAAGAAAATGGAAGGTGAGAACAAGAAACAGGACAAGGAGTGAGGGAAGAGATAGTTTTGGTTGTTTGATGTTGACCATAGCTGTAGCTACCTAACATTTTTGAGCTTCATATCAATGAGAATATATGAGCAACCACTTATGTTTCTTGCTCTTGTTGTGCTTCCTTCTTTGCAGCTTCTGCAGAAACCAGAGCCCAGCCTATTCATGAAAATTTCACTAACCTTGATCATCCTGGCATTTATTCAATTTGAATATAACTCTCTGGAGAAGAGTGATGAGACTCTTACATTACAAGAAACTCAAAGCCAATATATATGAATACACACCAAAAGAACAAAATTAAGTTTTTGTTGCAACACTAACAAGTATAAGCTCATAATTGATATGTTTGAATGCACAACCATGTAAATTCTTTGCAACCATAAACATTAATTCACCATACAAATTGTCAGAAAGGTTCAACAAGTGTGTTGTCAGATTCAAGCATTCAGGGCCAGATCTAGGGAGTTAGACATGAGTTTATCTCTATTTTGAGTTGTGATTTCAGAATTAGGGATTTAGAGATAAATAGGACCAAAATCAATAAAAAATATCAAAAATATTTGCAGAAAGAGATACAAGAGAATATAATGATGAAATGAACAACTCAGATCTTGCGGCGAGCAGATCAGGTGTCACCGGTAGGAGCATTAAGAGATTAAAGAGAATATACAGGTAGAATTGGTTAAATGTGTTTACTATATATGTTTGTGTCAACTCATTCATAAACGTGTTGCGTTTGTGTCGTGTGATTCAAGTCGCTTAAAAACCGCGTTAAGTTTGAGTTAATATATTTAATATTATGCTAACTTCCAACACGACACAAACTTGTCATGCAAAACCGAATGGTCATTAGTGGTTCGAACCTTATACTTCAAATATGTACAACAGAACACTTTTCGTATTATAATTGATTGAATTGCTCCATTGAAGAGCCTCAGCCATTTTGCAAGTCCCATGTTGTGAGACAGTGGCAACAAAACTGTAGAGTACTGAGCTGAAAGAGTGACATGTGCAACTAATCAGAATGAATTTGAGTTGACATATTTAACGTAGGATTAGCTTTCAACACGACACCTGAAAATTCAAGTGGTCTGAGAGAGTTTGATATGTGAAATGTATTTATTATGTTCACTGGAGGAAGTTTCTATGCATAATCAAACATAAAAAAGGTTAAAGCTCTACCAAATTTTTGTGTTCATACATATACATTAATTAGTCATCAATATTGGTAGTTGTAACATTCATAGGACACATCAGAACTCTTAACTTATGTAGAGTCCATATTTCCTAAGTGAATCAACAATTTTTTTTTAAAACTTAGTGGCCGCTTGGTTTATACCTAAAAGTATTTTGGGTTTTTTGTCAATGGAGACATACGTGGGAGTTACTATAGCTCATGTGGAAAAAATGAATTCCAAATTTTCTTTCACCCTATTACTTCATCTCTAGCACCGACTATAAATCTAACTTCCTTAACTGCCAATATCTCGAGCTCCAGATCGACCGAGCAAAAAATATAGAGAGACAGAAGCTATAGTAAAAAAATAACAGAGAGGGTTGACCGCATAGTTAGATGACTTGATGTTTGTCAATGATCACATATGAGGGTCCACCGCATACTTAGATGATCTGATGTTTGTCAATAATCACATATGAGGGTCGACTACATAATTAATTTTCTATCAAAGGGCTTTTTAGTCATTCTAAAATAATATCCTTACTTTCAAACAAGGTTACCAAACAATCCTATAATGCGCGCATGGGAACAAGAGACGGTTGCAGAAAAAGAGAAGATGTCTTGGAAGGTGGTGATTTGGTCAGAGTCATCAGATCAACCTTCAAAGCTGTCAAATCATATGTCATACACGATGGTTGCGAGGGGTGGTTGGCAGAGCACTCCACGTAGTCGGTTCATACTTAAGTGCAATCGTTGTCAATTATTCATTCGGCTTGTAACTTGGCAAACAAGTATCAATTGGCACAAGTCTTTACCTTTTCTTAGGAGAGAAGACTTGCATTAAAGAAGAGAGGAGAAGAAGTGAATATCACAAATACACATGTGACATATAAATCTATATTACGAGACAAGTGTATCTATAAATAGAAGCCTTCCTGTGTTTTGAAAAAACACCCCCTCTCCTCTGTTTTCTCTATTTCTCTATTTCTCTACTTCCTCACTAGTTAGTCATGTTTTGGAACAATGAAATGCCTTCGCTGTCGACTCTGTTCTCCACCTACGCTTCGGTGGCGGCGTCGCTCATGTTTTTCCG
>JAYMTF010004067.1:0-13908 GCA_036897485.1 Pelargonium nanum | reverse complement strand
CCCATTTGACTCAAATCCAGCATTTCAAATCAAATCATGGTTCCCAAACACACCATTATATTATTTATAATTTACTACTTGTTACCTGATGTATGCAGTTTGACACTGCCACATCACCTGTCTTATCACGTATACCGTCTACGTAAGACGTCTAACATAGCAAGTGAAATGTTAAATTTTTTTAGTTGCGGTACTTAATATATTTGAAACTATTTTTGGTTGACTTCCATTTCAAAATTACTAGTAACATGAAATGTTTGTGTATTTGACTTGGCTTTATAACTAGAGCTAACAATTCGTATCATAACACGAAACACGACATAACGTTTATCATCTTACACATTTTATAATTATATCGTGTTTGTGTTGGAGAACCCAACCCGTTCAATAATTGAGTCGTGTTTGTGTTAGACCTTCAAAAATAAAAACGCACGATTAATTATTCGTGTTTTTATAGGCTCAACACACACAATTAATAGTAAAATTGTAAATGAATCCCAACTGTGCGCAAACCTGCGGTGCCGACAATTACCGTTAAATCTCGGCAGTCTCCAGAGAAAACCACCATCTCTTTTTCTGCATCTAACCTCTTAATTTTCCTTCCGTTTCTCACCAACCAAACACCACAACAGAAACTGAGCTCTCACCGCTCCAAATGGTGGATCCGATCTTGGCAACGCCACCGCCCAGATCCGCCGCGGACCTCTTCTCCGACCCTCTCGATGCCCACCCGCAGTGGTTTAAGCCCGCACTCTTCCTCTCCCCGACTTTCGACTCCGAGTCCTACATCTCGGAGCTCCGGACCTTCGTCCCCTTCGAGACGCTCCGATCCGAGCTCCAGAGTCACCTGGCCTCCCTCAACCACGAGTTGATCGATTTGATCAACCGCGATTACGCGGATTTTGTCAATTTGAGTACCAAGCTTGTTGATGTCGATGCGGCGGTCGTGCGGATGCGGGCGCCATTGCTGGAGCTCAGAGAGAAGATTGAGGGATTTAGGGGCAGTGTGGAGCAGTCTCTAGTGGCTTTGAGGAACGGGTTGAAGCAACGGTCAGAGGCCGCGGCGGCTAGGGAGGTGCTGGAGCTGTTGCTCGATACCTTCCACGTTGTGTCTAAGGTATGCCTAAGCTGCATTTAGGTTTATTGGCTGGTTGATGGTGCGAAAACTAGAAATTAGGATTAAGAAATTTTGTAGGATTTTGGAAGATGAAGTTTGTGATTGAGACAAATAAATGTTCTGAACAAATGATTCTACTTTTGGTAGGGCTTATTTTGATGTATTAATTTTCTGATTTGTTAGCTATAAGGTTTATTAGCTGTGGCATGTTTTCGTACACAATAGTGTTTCGAGCTGGGATCCATAATTTCTGATAGGAGAGTATGGAATAATTATTCAATTGAGTATATTTTATGAAATAATATGGGAGAAATTATGAAGAAAAGATACTTGACTTTTGGTTGCATGAAGTTAGGTCCCTTAGATTAGTGTGCATTTTGTTAGTTGCTTCCTATACCAATGAGTTCAGTTCTGGATTTAGGTGTTAGTGGAATACAAAGCATTGCTGTAGAAAAAATAATAACGACAATTTGGATCTAATTGTGTCTCAACCAAAACCTCTCCTTTATATTACTTGGTCAAAAAAGAATGATTCTGGTACTCAAAACCAAAATAATATTACACTTTGTACAATGTGGAACCTAAGGGAATAAGCTCATCTTAATCGAGACGTTTTATATATTTAGTTGAATTTTTTTAGTTGCAAGATGTGTAATCTATGGTAGTCTTCCTGGTATGCAGTACTGCATTGTGCATGGTTCATAAGAAAGTAGAGTAAGATTTTAAGTTACACTCCAATGGATCTGAATTGAATTTAAATTCTAGCCAATAATCTGAAAAAGGAAAAAATCTACTGTGATTGCAATGTGTTTCAGATCCTTCGTTGTCATTCTAATACATGCACAATTTTAAGTCTATATGTACTGTGGAACATAAATGTAGTTGCATAATGTTGTTTAAAATCAAAGTTAAGATCTTTGTTGAGAAAAGAAAAGAAGAGTATATGAAAGTTTACATAAGATGTTTTAAGTTTATCCCTCTTTCTTTTGCTGAGAGATTGTACTTTATTTCCCCGAGTGATAATTTTATTAAGCTCAACTGAGTGAGTGGTTCAGTGTTTAGGTACTTTATGTTTATCTATAATTTGAAGGAAACAAGATTAAGTATGTGCCCTTTGCAAGTTCTGCGATTGGTTATTGATCATTCATCTTTCTGTTTCCTGTGCTGATGTTTTGCTATATTGGATGGCTGTAGGTTGAAAAATTGATCAAAGAGCTACCAACTGTGCCAGCTGATTGGTCAAATGGAGATGCCAATTTGACAGAAAGAGGTGCTTTGAGAAATGGCACTTCCTTGCAGCAAATTGAAAATGGAACAAACCTCAGAGAGACACAAAGCATGCTTTTGGAGAGAATTGCCAGTGAGATGAATCGGCTAAAGTTCTATATTGCTCATGCACAGGTCCGTTCTCTCTCTCTCTCTATATATATATATATATATGTATATATATGTATCTTTCTCTCTTCATACATGCTCACATATGTAGGCAGTGCATGTACTTTTTTTGTTTGTTTGTTGAGAACATGAGTTCGGAATCTTAAGGCACGAGCCTTTTATATGTTTGATGATACAGCGTAATTTCAGATTATTCCCAATGTTCTACCTATTGTTTTTTGTTAATACCATCAAAATCTCTTTCAGTTAGCAATTTGCTTTTGACATTGTATGTTTATTTGGAGAGCAAAGATGTTAGTAATATTGTATATGGTTATAATTTATATCCAGAACTGAGAGTCAATATTTGGACAATTTCCTAACTAATATGGATTGTCAAGTTCACCTATGGAAGTTATAAGTATATAATCCCCCCTACCTTAACTGGTGTGTGTGTATTTGTGTGTGCTTGAACAGGAACCTTTCAAGTATTCATAATCCTGAAAGCAAAACAAAGCTATATATTTAAACTTCAAAATGTTGTAAAGAATTGCTGTGCATAAAGTTTTCTCTCTTGGGAATTCGTACTTCCCGTGCTCATCTCTTTTCTCTATTATGCCAGTACAGAACCTGCCTTTCATTGAGAACATGGAGAAGAGATTTAGAAGTGCCAGCCTATTATTGGATGCAAGCTTGGGACATTGTTTTATAGATGGGCTTGACCATAGAGATGCAAATGCAATTTACAATTGCTTACGTGCATATGCTGCCATTGATAATACCAAAAGTGCAGAAGAAATATTCCGCACGACTATCGTGGCTCCCTTGATACAGAAAATTATTCCACATGGACCATCAGAGGTCGCTGCCGAGACATCCAGTGATGAACTAGAGAGCGATTACAAACAAATCAAGCAATGTGTTAAGAAAGACTGTAAATTCTTATTGGACATTTCTTCTACAGGTATGTTTACCTGATTGATGTCATGCTAAGGTGCTCCAACAACTAAGCAAAACCTTATCCTATTACACATCTCTAATCCAAGCCATATTGGTCCTTATTCTCATTGGATCTATTGCATGAAAGTATGAACTCATCTCCTGGTTCTCCATCTCCTTTGTTGTTGCCACCCTTCCGACATGATTCATAAATATACAAGAGTTTTGTACTCAGATCTACATGACTGTTCTTTATTAAATCCCACATAAATACCAATATGATGGATTCTTCAATCTTACAATAAAGAGAGTAAGCATCATGATTTTCATGTTCATATTTTATTCATCACACTCTGTTATTTCTCTCTCTTGCTCTTTAGAATTGTAGATCATTAGATCCACTATAACGAACTATGGTCCCTATTATTTGTAAAAATAAAAAAATCATGTATTTGTACAGATTAGCTTTATCACTGACAATTTTTTAGTGTCATTAACTTATAGCAATGCTTACTGTGTCATCCAGAAAATTCAGGTTTGCATGTCTTTGATTTCTTGGCCAATTCAATCCTGAAAGAGGTTCTCTTGGCGATTCAAAAAGGAAAACCAGGTGCTTTTTCACCTGGAAGGCCTACAGAATTTTTGAAAAACTACAAATCAAGCCTAGATTTCTTGGCTCATCTTGAAGGTAGTAATCAAATGTCTCTCTCTTTCTTGGATCTTTGGAGCTTCACAATTTAGAAATACAATGTAATTGTTGCATGAGATTATATTTTGTTCATTATAGTTATAACATCCCATTGTCATGCAAGGCTACTGTCCATCCAGATCTGCTGTCGCTAAATTTCGAGCAGAACCTATCTATATTGAGTTCATGAAACAGTGGAATATTGGAGTTTATTTCACTTTGAGGTACTCACAAACGTTTCATAGATGACCACTTTTCTAAGAGAATACCTGAATTACCGTTGAATGACAATTTGTAATTGTAATTACTTCAGGTTTCAGGAAATAGCTGGGGCTCTGGATCATGCACTTAGAGAATCCACTCTAGTCCCTGTCCAAACTTCACAATCTGGCCAAGGGAATTTTCCAAGTTTAACATTAATACAAAGTGTTACTCTTTTGGAGAGCTTAAGGTCCTGCTGGAAAGAAGATGTTTTTGTTTTCTCTTGCTCTGACAAGTTTCTTCGGCTGTCCTTGCAGCTTCTTTCAAGGTTAGTTTGCATTTAACATTTAGTGGCTGTTCTTTCTTCCTTCCTTCTTTCTTCTTAAGCCGTTCTAATTGAAAGCTGACTATCTATTTCTGTTTGCATAAAAGATACTCAAATTGGCTGTCATCTGGACTGGAGGCTCGCAGGAAGAATAATGCAGGCGTCAACCCTGGACATGAATGGGCTGTTTCGGTTCTTCCAGATGACTTTATTTATGTATATTACCCTTTTCTGTTTCTCTTGGCTTTTGCATTTTATTTCACGCCCATCCCTCTGGCCTATGCATTTTGGTAGATCTGGCAATTTGGATCCGAACCTGCGGGCATCCAACCTGCTTTAGCGGGTTCAGGTCTCCTAAAATATGCCCGGTTGATTTTCGGGTCGGGCAAACCAGCCCTCACCGCACAATTTCTATGTAAACCCCGCGACCCAGACCTCTTGTAGGTCGGGTTTGGTCTTTTCAACCCAAATTGCCAGCTCTACATTTAGGAGCATAATAAGCCTGCCTTGATTTTTTTCCTATACCATGAAATGATAGTGTATCACCAACATAATTATCCAGGTTATTTGATTTGCAGATTATTCATGATATAAAGAGTCTGGCCAGTGAGATCTGTGGTGATTATGTGGGACATATACTTGAGCTTCTATCCTCATGCTCTGCTGAGGTTCTTGATTCGGTGAAACAGAGCATTTTAGGAGGGGCAAAATCATTGAATGATTTAGTTCCTCAAGTGATCAACACGATAGTAAAAGCTCTAGTTGAGAAGACTGTTGAGGTAAGCTTTTATTTATCATGCAAGGGGTTGGGGATGCTTGTGCTTTACTTTTTCTTATGAATCATGACCCGAATATGAACTGCATTCGTATATTTAGTAATTATTTGCTGGGTGTGTGATCTAGTGGCATTTTGAAACTATCTATCATCAAATTCATCTAGTAATGTTCTTGATATATTTATTACTATGAATCTCTTGCTAAATTGCAGCAAGACTTGAGACACGTGAAGGGCATAACTGCTGTTTACAGGATGACTAATAAACCTCCTCCTGTAAGGCATTCACCTTACGTTACAGGAGTATTGCGTCATCTAAAGGTATGCAGTTTTCTTTAGCACCGCTCTTTTTTTTTTCTTAGTTTTTTTAACCATGAGCACACTACTATCTCGTGTTGCTACCTTCATTCATGCTAACGTGGATATTTATTACCTTTTACTCAGGGTTTTATGGAAAGTGAGCGAGCTGCGACATATTTGACAAAGGAAACTAGGAATCAGCTACTGCTCGGAGCAGCAACTGAGATTACGGATCGCTACTATGAATTAGCTGCTGACCTCGTCAGCGTGGTTAGTATCCCAAGTATTATCATTAATTTTCCAGGCTTTGCATTTTTCAAATTTTATTGAACTTACACTTTAATTGTCGTCCACAGGCTAGGAGAACAGAGTCTTCTCTCCTGAGGATACGGCAGGGTGCACAAAAACGAGCTGGAGCAAACTCAGATGTCTCGGACAACAATTTGTCGGACACCGATAAGATTTGCATGCAACTGTTCCTTGATATTCAGGTAAGCATCCAAGTTGTACCAACATTCTGTGCCAAATAGTTTTAGGCTTCCGAAACTCAAATTTATGTAATGTTACCAGGAGTATGGACGCAATCTCTCTGCTCTCGGTGTTGTAGCAGCTGATATTCCAGCATACAAGTCCTTGTGGCAATGTGTTGCACCTGCTGACCGGAAAAACGTGATAAAGTTTTAGATCAACATTCGGCTACAATGGCTTGTGTAGGAGATGTACTGCTTTGCCTTTCATTTCACATATATTTTCTTTGTAAATTGAATTTTACCCAAAAATGCATTTTTGTACGTTATATGGCAGTTGTAGTAGGTCTATTCGGACATTCATTTCAAGTGCTTTCTTTTCATAAATAGGGGTAATTATTTTGTAATGGCAACTTCTATTAGGTTACACTTATATTTGGATATTTGATTTTGAGATCAATGTAGATTTTCCAAACCTGTCCATGAAAGCAATTATATACTTGGCCGAAGAATTTAAAATGATTATGCTTCGTTCACATGGACGAACGTTTGGTTATCTGAATCTGATTTTTGACACGATTTAGTTAGAAGCTTTTAAATTTTAGTATGAAATGATGTAAATAGGTCATTTTATCGCATGAGAAACAGAACAATGGCCATTATTAGCTTAGCAAGTTTATGGACCAAGTTGAGTTGAAACACAAAAGTTTAAGAACTAAATTGAGTCAAAACACAAGTTCAGATACTATTTTCGGTTTAAAAAAAAATCGATGAGCGAATTGAATCGAAACACGGAAGTTCATAGACAATTTTGGATCTTTTCCTCAAATTGGGGTGCAATTATTAGCTTAGCAAGTTGTCGTCATTTGTCAAATATCCCACTATTTTTAGTCCAAATCACAGACACAAGTTTTATTGTAAAAATGATATCTCATCTAACTCAGATTTCAAGTGTAGTGCTCTATTTATTACAGAAAAGCTGAGTACATAAATTTCTTACAATTGCTCAAACATAATCATCAGTGCCAAAGTAGCGGTCGCCAAATTCACCGAGCCCTGGTATGACTCGAGAGTCCTTATTCAAGGCCACATCAATCTCTGAAGTCACAATTTTTATAGATGGGAATCGTTTGCACACGCTACTTATTCCCTCCGGTGACTGTAAACATCAGAAAAATAAATTATCAGTGTCTGAACATGAAAGTTGAAGTAGAGGTATAATGTCAGCAACGAGTTAGTGTTTGAAGATAACTCACAGAGATTAGGTTGAGAAATACGATATTGGATGGAGGAACTCCCTTTTTAACGAGGAGCTCGATGGCTTGGTTGGCAGAGTTACCTGAAAACCCGAACCCAAAGTGCGTTAGAAAAAGTTAGTGGTGTACATTTACGTTAGTATCTCTATGTGCATGTGTTCTAACAAACAAAAGGGTATTGACTAACTTGTTACAAGGATACTATTGGTAATCTTACTGAAAAGGGAAAGCGGAAACTCATTTTGTGACGAAAATAGTAAAATATAAGACAAAAGAGATACTTATTTTGGGACGGAGTGAGTAGTTGATTTCTGAATTGGCCTTGCTTCACAGATAATGTTAGCATTTACAAACTACTTCATACATTTTGGGATGTTTGATAAAAGTTTAAGACTTTAGACTACAAGACTTAATGAAAATTTTATACTTCTGACTCAAGGCAATAGTAAAGTAGTTGTACAAATTAAGAAAGTGCACAATACAATTTTATTAGATATTTCAAAAGGCTCTGATGAGGGTTGCATTTTAAAAAGAAAAGATGCAAATTCTCATGCATTTTAGGTGCCAATTTAATTTGGTTTTGAATATGGAATGGATGATATAAATGATGCAATTTCCCATAGATTTGAGTTTAAAACCAGTTTTAAAGGAGGTAAAATAGATTAAAGATTGATATAAATAAGGTAAGTACAGATATAAGGTATAGCTGTGAGTCTGTGACTACCTGAAGCAAGAACTGGATCCAAAAGGAGGACATGTCGTTGGGAAATATCTTTGGGAAGCTTTTCATATATAAGCTGTTTGATATATAGCAGATACACAAATGTATTGAGAATCCTTTAGACCAGAAAAACACATTCACCATTTTAAATCGATGTGTCATACCTGTTTCCTGTCCGCGCCATCATGGTGCATGAGGATTTTCCCTATTTTGATTCCTTTGCAACATGCGCGCAATGCATTTTCCATGCTTTCACCACTGCAACACACATTAAAGTTTTTTAATACCCTATTTGCAAAGGATGCGTGAACTGTTAGTTAGACTATCAAAGGTCTCAATACACCCATGAGACCATGACGCCAAGATGGGCTTCTTGAGAGAAATTTGCCTGACGCCAAGATTAGCTTCCTTAATTGTTGGACATTGGTTTCAGTACAATACAATACACAGTTACACACACATATATATGTATGATTGTGTGTGTGTGTGTGTGTGTGTGTGTGTGTGTGTCAGTTCTTCAATGTAAAATTTTGCTACTAAGTTTATACCAGGCCATATATTTGAATTCTTGTAATATTGAGTGCAACACAAATAATATTGTGAAGCTTTTAGAAAGAAGAAAAAGGGTCACCTTCGGATAATAGATACACCACATAATTTCTTGCAGAAGTCAACTCCAGAGTATACGCAACCTGCAGTAGAATGACAACACAATTTAACAAGTTAAATAATAATGAGATTTAGTTAAAAGGATTTCAGGTCTTGCAGTCGGGGACATGGCAAACTAATTAGACACTTTTGATATAATGATATGCTACTGGGAACAAGACCTAGAGAAGGCCAACATACCTGTAGGGGTGATCACTTGCTTCTCTGTGAACGGTAAGTAGCCAAGGCCATGCTCCACAACCTGAAAAATCAGTGGTCCAAGAAATCATATTAAGAACCCTTTTACATACAAAGTAATTCAAGCACAGTTATGTTATCTTGGGATAAACACAAAGGTAGATGTACCAAACGAATTAGTCGATCAGAATAAAATAGGAAATCATGTCTTGGTATGTCCCTATCTCGGATTAGAGTGTGCATGCCTTTTATCTGCAAAATAGAGTCTAACATCATGAGAAACAAGCATCAAGAAGAACGAAATCAAGGTCCATGTCAAGTTTGTAGAGCCACCTGACACAGGCGACCATTGGATTAGCACATTAGAAATGAATTATTTAATAACATAATCTTCAATAGTTTTAAATTAAAACTTTGAATACCTGGAATGTAGACTGAATAACATTTACATTGGGATAAATTTTGCAGAGATCATGCTGACCAAGTTTTGTGTGGATATGTTGCACAATTAGATCAACTGCAACATGATTTTCTCCACCACATGGTATAATGACGTCTGCATACTTCTTTGACGGATGAATAAAATCATCAAAAGCCGGCTTGACAAACTTGGCATACTGCACAATTAGTAATATAGTCAATAGATATAACACTCAAGTGGTGAGAGAATTTCATAAAGTGGAGAAAAAATATGAGAAAATGGTACTCATAATACAATACAAGTTAGAAAAAAGATCCAGTCCTTCAAACGGCAGATTTGCAGGAAAAGAAAGAACCAATCACAAAATGCTGGGGGGGGGGGGGGGGGGAGAATTTGCAATTCAGAAAATTGTTGATCATCAGCAATAATAAAATAATCAAGCTTTCTGAACTGTCACATGCTTTTAGTTATTACTATAAGAGTTGAGGATTTCTTTTTGTTACTCCCAAGCAATGGATCAAAATATTTGCTAATATGAGAGATCTTCAATTCTTGAGTTCAAATGAGAATGTTACATCCACAAAAGTTGTAATTGATCATGCTTTATTTTACATTCTAATAGACAACCTAAGTTGTCATTTGCCTTGTCAGCATCACTAGATGCCTTTTGCCTAAATATTGAGTCTGTAATTTTCTCAAATGATTCCCATCTTTGTAATTAACAAGCATACCTCTTCTTAAAGGTGACCTAACTATAACAATAATTTATTTTTATCTTCCACTGAAGCTACTCCTAGATTTCTCAATTCTTCTATAAGAAATTCTACAATATTGTCATTTCCTAATCCCCGAGACTTGTCAATCTCAACATCCTTAGTTCTGCTTATGTAATCTGCATTCATTCATGAAAGAAAGATGAATTCTTGCCTGTTCAAGAACAGACTGTACATCTCTACCCCTGTCCAATATGTCACGGCTTATTCTGCGGGAAAGCCTTACATCATCATCTAGACAAAATGTAAGATCAATGAGTAAAAATATATTACAGTGGAATATAAACTTACAGTGGTTAATTAGGAAAGAAAACAGCCGTGGTCAAAATAATGGTTTGCTTGGACGTCAGCTCAAAATAAGTTAGTCGATAGTTTAATAATCAATAAAAAATCACAGGGATGAAAAAATTATATTGTTTGCTTTATAGCCAACTTGAAAGAGAAGAGTTAGATGATTCAAGTGCGTAACAATTGCTTCAATGGATGATAGGATCTATACACGGAAACCAAGTTCACCAAAGGGTTGGGAGATTCACATTTTGGTTTGTACTTGAAATTGGTAAACATCAAAACACAGTTCATATGAAGTTGCTAGTCTGATAAATAATCCACTACTAGTGTTGGTGGAGATGGGGGTGACCTAAATGAACTCGGAGGAAGTTGGAAAGGAGAAGTGAAAGAAAAAGAACCTGTGTCAACAAAGATCTTCATATCCATCAGGTCACGAACACGCTGATCATGAAACACCAATATTCCTTCCAAAATGATCACATCAGATACATTGACCTGACAAATCATAACCAACCAAAATCAACAACATTAGTGTCTTAATAACATCAAAAGAGGCCCCCTAGGGGGTGGCGCAATGGTCAAGACACACATCTCCAAGTAGGAGGTCGTGGGTTCAAATCTCATTGCGTCGGGTGGGTTGGGGTTTTTGGGTTAAGAGGGGAGAGCTACCCTCTGTTGTGTAGCTCAATTAAAAACATGTAATATGAAAAAAATAAAAATAAAAAATAACATCAAAAGAGAGCAAACAACTATCAGACCATCTATTCAAGCAAACAATCACTTCAACCACCATAATGATACAAATTAGACCACAAACCACACAAATTGACATCTATATGGTGATGAAAATCAGGCCTAACAGCCAAACAACCAATTAATTGACACCACAAGACAAAGAAAGTTAAAGCATGTAAGGAGCACCTGCCGGAAACTATCACAGCTCCGTCTATGCTTCTTGAAATCATACACCGGAATATGAACAGAGAGTCCAGATTTGAGCTGTGAAATGCACTCCAAAAGCTGCTCCGTATCAAATGCATCTGCACAGAAACCACTAAACGTTATCCAGAACTGCAATCACTGTAAACAAAATGCTTCACAAATCATCCAACAAAACGATCACCAGGATGATCAAAATTGTACTCGTGCACAAGATTCGCCTCCTCCTCCGTCAAGCCGCGGTAGAACGAATCCTGCAATGCTCGCGCGCGCAACGAAGGGAAAAGAGTTGGAATCTGAAATCGAAGTAAAATTCAAAACGCATCTTCTACACGAAAAGTGAAAAAGGCGACCTGATTGACGAGCACCACTCTGTGATCATGGAGCTGCTGGATGATCATGTCGCACACCGTCGTCTTCCCCGACGCCGTACCTCCCGCCACCCCTGTCAATTTCCATCAACAACGCTCACCGACTCAAAACCAAAATGAAATCACAAAAGTATACAATCGTCAACTATTCGGTTCCAGAGAAAGTGATGGAAAATCCACCATTGATGAACCAAAACCAAACCAAACCAAACACGATGTGACGAATATACATACATACATATATATAGCAATGTACGGAACATACCGATGACGAAGGGGCGTTTGGGAGTGGCGGAACGGCCGGGGAGCGGAGAGAAGGCGGAGGAAGGTGATGACGTGGACGACGGCGAGAGGAGGCCGGAGAAGTGGGCGCCGGAGACGTAGTCCGTTGTTCTTGGAGACGGCGTCGTTTGCTCCATGAATTGATGATTTTTGTAATATATAGTAGTTGCTGTGATTAATTAAATAAGAGAGTAATTGCAGAAACCAAATTGTAATAGTAAGGTGTGTTGTGTTTTATATATATAGTGAATGTAAATCTGAAAGATGATGGCGTATAAAATCGGGATGGTGATCGCGTTTGCTGCAAGCGGCCAATCCATATCTATATATTTTCAATTTTAGAATATCAATCATTTTTTTTTTGGGAAGGAAACTCAATACTTTATTAATCAACCAAGTCCGATATTAACAAAGTCGTAATAGCCCCGGGTCCAGAATGACCCACCCAGACAAAGAAATCTTGCGTATGTTCTAAAGACCTTGCTAAAGTATCGGCAACTCAATTGCAGACCGGAAACTAAAACTAAAACTAATATAACAAAATCTGGCAGCTAAGTTGATTATATCAGTGATAATTAGACCAAAAGTATTTGTGTCACCTTCCCCTCTAGTCTGGATTGCAATAACCACTTCACGGGCATCTGATTCAAACATAGCTTCTTGCCAACCGCTATCAATCATTTAATTTTAAAGTATTTGTATTATAAATTTTGGTATGATATTGAGGATAAGAATGAAACTAGGAGACTGTCTAAGATTTTCAATATTTGAATTTGAACTCTAATTTTTATTCTTTAACTGTACACTTTACAATTCAAAAATTCGTTATTTTGTATTTGAATGTTCGATCAAATTCATACTTATTCCAATAGTCACAACTCATGTTTCATACTCATTCGCTCTTTAGTATTTTAAAACATGAGTCACAATTATTGCAATAAGTATGTATATATCGTATGTCATGGTTAAATTGATATCATAGTTTCATTCACTCAAATTCGCTTTCAACTCAAAATACGAAGAAAAAAATTATTTCTCTTCAGAAAAAGCTTTGTTCAAACAACAACCAATTTAAGCAGAGATGAGATAAAGTTAGATGAACTTGCAAAATTGATATTTTGATTGATTTACTCAACAAATTATTAGTTCAAATGTCCAAAATAATTAATGTGGTTATTTCTTTTAGAGATTAAAAAAAGTATTAAAACAGTAAGTGATGTGAAATGAGACCCACTTAATTTGAAATCTATTGTTAATGGTACATAAAAGTGATGAAACTGAAATATTGACAAGTAAGATTGAGAATATAAGGTGTATTTAAGTGAACCCAAATTGTGGACAATGGAGTCCATGCATGAGGCTCCCAAAGTCTCCTAACAAATGATACTTCACTTAAAGAATGGTGTTTGTGCAACTAGAATATTAATCCATGAAAATGAATATAAATACAAATAGAAAATGAGGTTGCCAACTATTTAGCATTGAAATTGAAAATGTATATTTTTATTTTCATTTTAAGAAAAAATAATCTAAATTTTGTGTTAACTTTGTCTTCTCGATCATGTCTGACAACTAGTTCTTTTACCCGGCGCTGCTCGGGACTATATTTTAATTTGCATTGACGTTACTTAATTTAATAATCTATTTTTGTAGTTCTTCAGTTTTTGACTAAAATTTAAAATTCAAATAATAACAAAATATCTATATAATATTTTAAAATCTACGAATTTTGGTTTATAAATTAATTATATTTAGCTATTAGAATGTGTATTTAAAATATTATTAAGAAAATTCATACTTCTTTACGGATTGTATTGATATT
>JAYMTF010004066.1:0-13909 GCA_036897485.1 Pelargonium nanum | reverse complement strand
AAGCAGGTGCTACTGGACCTAAGGCTGCACACTCCGCTACATCTCCGTCGACGGCTGTGGCCGGAAAAACAATAGCAACAAGTTGAAAGATTAAAGGCACCGTTTCATTAAGGTTGAGGATGGAGGGTTGAGTGGTGACGTGGCAGTTCTTGGGTGATGTGACAAATATTAGGTGATGTGGCAGCTGGCATAGAGGAGATAGGTGACGTGGCGGTCGTCAACTTGTTATAGCAGGTTCACAGGGCCTAAATCAAAAAAATTGAAACTTTAAGGGCCAAAACCATATAGTTTTGAGGCCAGGGGCTAAATCCAAAATATTTTCCAGTTCAGGGGAGGCAGAACTAATTAACCCAAAAAGAAACTTAACACATAATTTTTTTAACACGTAATTTTTTTTGATGAAATCTAATACATAATTATGATAATTATTTGTAATATTAATTAAATTTACCATTTATCAAAACTTATATTTTTATACTGTAACGAAGGTACTAATATAAGTATATATTATATAACATCTTGATTTCATTAAAAAAAATTACTTATATAAATACTATTATTTCTTAATTATTGACATGCCCTTTTTTGTTATTTTGGCTAACTAATATTTTATTTATTTATTTTAATTTCTGACACATAAGTAATTTATTTTACTTTTGTTAGCAAACATATTGACTTTTAAAAAGTAACCTTGAAGCCACTTTTGGTTTTTGAGAAGTGTTACCAAACAAGCATTTATTCTCCTCCTCACTTTTGTAATGATGACATAATAAAATATTAATTTACTTAATATAAAAATATTTTTTTTCTTTTGTTACCAAACAATAAGCATTTCTATAAGTGCTTCAATAAGCAAGTAGAAGTGTTACCAAACAACCACATAATACACCACTCTCCACCATCAAGCAATTCAAAACATGTCTTTCGAAATACTAATTTGTCAAGCAATTGGCAAGAAAAAGAAGTAAAACCACCGTAAGAGCATATATTATTTGGGAGAAATTACAGGAGACATCTTTGACCTTGCCATCTTTTTTGGCATCTCTGAATTTTTTTTTACAACTTTAGATTACTCTGAAATATGATTGAGTCTTTCCGTCAGTTACATTTAATAGAAACTGTCACTATTTGGTCATGTGTCCAACACATGATCAATTTTTTTTAATGAAATTCCTGAAATGTCATTCACTTTACCTTTCTTCTTCAACCAGACTTGCCGAAAAATTCATAGGCTCGCCGGAAACTTCATACTATCGCCGAAAAATAAAAAAATTATTGATTTCATTTGAGTTGGTTCTTTTAATTTATGAATGATATTTGTGTTGATTCCTTTAATTTATGAACATAAATATTTCATAAACATCAAATGTATCACAATAATTGGACTTTACCAATTTTATCTTACAAAAATTTCAAATTAAAAAAAAAAAAAAAAACTCTCAAAAATTTCAAATCTACATTAGATCTTAACCATAACAGGCAATACCAACTCTTATTCACTTTATAATCATTAGATCTGAAACAAATCCGCCAAGACCATCTTCGGTTGTAGATCTAGACACGAACTCATATCTCCTCAACGAAGAATTTTGGTGGTAGCTTTTACATTGAGAGAGAAGATAATGGAGTGAGTTTGATGGAGAAGAAGATAGAAGAGATCATATCTGATCTGATCTTAGGGGTAATTTGGTCATTTTTTATTTTTGTTGACAAGGTTACTGACAGAAGGACTCCAGCATAGTTCAGAATAGTCTAAAGTTACGAACAAAAATTTGAAAGTGCCAAATGTTGGAGGTGGCAAAACCAGGGGTGTCTCACGTAATTTCCCCAATAATTTATATACATGAAGGCAACAAAAACTCTTCACTCACATTAACCTCTTATGCACAACTCATGCTAAAAGTATTTGAACATCTTAAAAACACAAGGAAACAATATCTCAGTATACAGTTCTTATTCAGAAGACCTTGCTGGCTCCATAAATCGTGTCTCTGGTTTCATCCCGAAGCTGAAAATAGGCATGTCTCCATTGCTTCTTCACAAGTAAAACACCAATATCTGCCCAAAACCCAGCTGCATAACCAAGCATCACAACAATATATAACCACAATCTCTCTGAATCATTGTCTTGGTATTTTTTATTTTTGCCTAGCTCGTTCAAAACCAGTGGGTGCTTGCCTGTTTCCTGGGCATGCTTTTTGGCAGGAAAGCTCCACATAATTGGGGGATCAACAAGAATTTGAAAAAAAACGCAAGCGTGTGGATCAACTAGCAATGATTGTTCCAACTTAACCTCTCGAGTTCGACTCCAAGATATGCAACTTCGTAAAACCTTGGTAGGAAAAGCTTTTCCGCCCATGTGCTTTCCAACTAGTACGGGGATTAGTTCATGTGTAGTATGTCAACTGATTTCGTGCTGATTGCTGATCCACTCTAAATACCTCGTGGTTAAGACAAAGAAAAAGGGACCTCATAAAAATCACAATACTTCTCAAAATTGATAATGTAGCAGAAGTGGATCTTGTTTTCTCCTGTTAGGTTATAGATCTTTTTCATCTGCCCTCCATCTGAGTTCCAATTCCATTTTCATAATTGATGTAGCTTATACAGTCTGTGTTACAATAATATGCACCATTCCTTTTATATACAAGTGCTGTTGGATAAGATAATTTATGGCATATATTGGAATAGGAAAGGAGTAAGAAAAAATAATAATCTCTTGTGGTCTCACCTCAAACAGAATCTCTATGCAAATAACAAATCAGAGCATGATCAATATATTGAATGCTCAATCAAAACCTCAAACAATTACATGTACAAGTGATACATATACACACTCCATCTCATCTGTCTCAAAACATAATCTCAAATATAATTCAAGGGATGACAATGGAAATTATTGATCATTTCCAACACCAAGAATCCACTGCGCAAGATGACTCAAATATGGCTCTGCTTGGGAACTACTACTCAAGATTGGTCTCAAACTCTGAAGCTCGGCGTTAAATTCCCTCTCAAATTTGCTGCAGTGCATTAAAGTGGAAATTAGTACGAGAGTGAGCAAGAGACAAAAAGAGAGCTTAGCTGCTATCTTAAACTTACAGGATAGACTCGGTGACTGCTGCATTCTTTGTGACTACTTTTTGCACCTGAGATGAGCCTCTTAATTTCAATTGCTTAAATTTTTCTAAACCGTCAGATGGGTCCTCCAGATTAGCAATGTCAATAGAAGATGTTATCAACCACTGAGTAGCTGCTGCGTACTGCAGGCATAATGTTTTCAGTCTCTCCACTTTCTGCATTCGGAAAACTCACCCAGTAAGATTAAACCAGAAAGATAACCTAATGAAAATGGAAATTCATGTGTTTCTGGACGCAAGACTACCCGTTGGATAAAAGCCTTAATCTAGTTACCAAAGGCAGGTCGATGATTCAAGTAAGAGACTGAACCTAGTCAACTGTGATAAGAACAAATGTAATTTTCTCTTAAACTCGTACATATGTGCCCCATTTTCCAAAGTGATGACCCACACATGAATGCCACCAACAAATCCTTATATGTAATGACATGTGCAGCAAAAATATTCATCTTTACTCTTTAGCCACCCCCACACACCCCTATATATCAGGTTCTTTTCTTTTTAAGAATGAATGTAGGTTAATGTCACTCTTTTGCTTGTTTTTCTTTATCTAGGCATGTTGTTGGATTGAGCATCTATCTCTAGGATGTAAATCTACTAAAGAGAATTCACCTTCTCTTATACAGCAAGAACTAACCTTGAGAAGTTCAGGCAAAAGAAGCAAACATTCTCTCAAGCACTTGTCAAGGAAAAAGTCATGGTATTGTATGACCTGTTTCAAAATAAACAATGTAAGAGATGGAGGAGCATAAGTGATCATAGCAATAAAGGACTACATTGCACAATCACTGCTTGTTCATTGTGAAATATTACAAAAAGATGAGCACATATACCTCATCAATGCTTTTTGCAGTCTGAAGCCGACCATGCATCACATGCCAATTGGGCTCAAGAACCTGAAAATGAGTAAGCAGACCACCCAATTTAGCTTTCTTTTTTCTTTTCTTTTTTCTGAATCATTTTACAACAAAATTTAAATGGATATCATCAACCATAATGAACTTTTCTAAGGGTTGTCATTTGTTTCTTTGAAACTCTTGTTCCTCGTAAATTTTACTTGAGATCCCCTTCCGTTCCTATTGAATGCCTGGTCAACACTATACTTGAACAATTAACCCAAAAGCCATCACCCCATCAGCCATCATAGGTAATATTTTAGGACATTTTGGCAGGTAGAAAATGTTATATAGTTTTTCTTTTGCTTTTATCTGTATTTGGAACTTGCAATTGCGCAGAAAACTAATGAAAAATGTATACAAAAGAGGAGAATAAACAAATAAGTACTGATAAATATGACAATGCCTTGATCGTTATTTTTTTAAATACAGAGAGATGATAAATCTTGCCTCAAATGTTAGATAGTGGAGAAGGCTGCTAATAAATTTAAGCATGCTACGGCAGAGCAGAGATGATCTGGATATGGCAGTTCCATGTGTGTCAAGGGCACGAACTCCCTACAAAAAGAAATTGCAATTCAATTAGATGCATGAAAGGATGAGTTTATAACCCCAAAATATGAAAGAGATTGCACTCCATACTTGATGCACTTGCCATGCCCCACAAAGTTGGCGGTCTACATGTTTACAATGAAATAGAAATCGGAAAATTAACTGGTACTTTGTCAGAGCCTTCCTAGATATAACAATGGATATTGGCCACTGAACCTGTAAGAGCAACAATTTCATCAAAAAATTAAATGTGAATAGGCTGGCAAAATCTGTCAATACTATAATATCACTCTAATCTTTAACGTAAGTTGCAAAATGTTTGTCCAACAGTAAGTAAAAATAATTAAATTCCATACCTCTTACGCATTATGAATAAGAGGAAATTATATAAAAATAGATAATTCCATAGGTTGGTAATAAAGTGCATTGTCTACAGATCTGAAAGAGCCAAATCTCCTGTTCAGGCTCTAACCAACCTCTTTTTTGCTTCAACTTTTTTAAGAAAAGGATCTAAAGAGGGAAAACTACTACATGTATTAGTTTGTATTAAGCTTAAAGTCTACCCAATTCTATGAGGGAGCAAAACTATACCAGAAGAGCATACCTTGTAACTCAAAGAAAACTTCTCAAGACCAGTAATGTTAATGGGCTCCTCTAGATCATTACTCTCACCAATATCCTTGAGTGTGCTCAATGTTTTGAGCAAAGAAAATCTTTCCTGCAAACCTCAACATGAAACATGAGAAAGAGAAACTTCAAATTTACAACTTTCTACTACATGTATGCAAATAGTCAATTCCGTACCACACAACATGTCAGGTCCACATGGCAAGGATCTGCAGCAGCTGCCGTAGACCGCAAAGCAAGGTCTAGAAGGGACTATTTGGTTCAAAAATAAATAAATAAAAAGATGTCAGATATCTTCCTCACTCCAATCATATTTTAATTTGCAGTTGGCTTCAAACAAATTCTGCATTGAAAAGGATAGAAACCTGCAATTTCTCCACATTAATCTCATCAGGCTTCTTCACTAGCTCATCCCGGGCTATATCCATAAAATGTACCAAGAAATCACCCTGTCATACCAAACACACAAGGAAACTGAAAATAACTGGAGAGATTAGAGAAATTGCTATCATCTCATTAGATAAAGCTTCATTTCACAATGCCACTCCACCCAAGCATATGACGGGGAAAAAAAACGATGAATAGTCTATAATTTTCTTCTCAGACATCACTTCCCTGCTTCAATCGGGATCAAACATTTACCAATACTAAGTGAGTAAAGTATTTATAAGCCGGTCAGCGGTCGTGGTTTAATATTATCAGAATATCACATTCTTCAATATAACTAAAAAAAGCTTTAACCAGGAGCAGCAGAAGAAATATTTCTTGAAAGAAGATTTACTAAGAGCCATCTTCAATAGGTTCTCATCAATTCCTTGAAAGTTTTATCTAAGGAACTAATTTGAGTGTAGCAGCCTGACCTCCAGTTAGGTATTATCAAGTCACTAGGTACTTTAGACAATGTCAGGAGTAAGATCTGCAAACCATCATCGCCTTTCACTATGTAGTATGGGGGATTGGTTAGATGGAGTCAAGTTACAGATTTGACCTTGCTAACTCAGTTAAATATGTTTGATGTCAATGTTTACAAATATCCACCCACTTTGCACATTAAATACACTTTCTGCCAAAAGTTCCCATAACTTCAGTTAGATTCACATAATACACATAATACACATAATAAGATTGAGATAGCAGATAGCAGTCACCAGATAGGTTAGGAAATCTTGACGGAAACTACAATTGAGTATCCCAAGACGAGCCTACTTCAGTCAAACTAAGCTCTGGGAACCAACCATTAATCTAGTCAATGGAATTCCATTCTCAAATTCACTAACTAAAATATCATGTACCTGATCCAGAAGAAGATAATGCTTTATTGCCCGTAGCTTTCCCATCAGATCATACTACAGAGAAAATTAACAGTAATTAATTAGAGCACGAGGCACTAACATAAAACAATTACTCAAACAAAAATAATGAGTTGGAACCAAATATACAAACGATGAGCCCATGCATACAATTCAAAATTAACCCTCACCTTTTGATGAACGAGATTTAGGAGCTCACCACTGGAAAATTCATAAGCAGCTTTTATACATTCAAGATAATGATGGTTTGAGCCAAAGCTCATTAATTTTGAATTCTCCGTTTTTGGGACCTGATTGTAGCAATTAATCAAAAGTATGTACTAACAATGCAACATGTAAATCTAGGACAACTCATTTCTCTTTTTTTCACAGAAGGTATGCTGCATAGAAGGTTTAATCACAAGAAAACCTGAACATTGTGCCCACATTCCCTCATGACATTTAGATATTTTCCTGTGGTCAAAATTGTCCCAGCAATCTTAGCAAGGAAGCTAGGAATCCCATCCTTGAGGCTGTACCGTCTACTCCAATACTTGGCATGGTAATCTTGTGTAAGGCTCTCCTATCAAATATAAGAAAATTCATAAACATCTAAAATTTAAATTGGCATATATTTGATAGTGAATACAAATAATATACCTTTTGAAGAGATTTGTTCTCGGCGATGAAAAATTCCCCGTAAGGATCATCAATTACTCCTTCATATACCCACCTGAAATTGTATTTAATTCCATTTGAGCAAAAACTTAGAGTTATCATAAACTAACTCTAAAAGACGAGTAGAAAATGATCAAAACCATGTGTGATGTATGAATATATAGATCCAGAATGTCATTTTACATAGATCATGTTACAACTGACTGACTTCAACTAAAATATGATGTGAAGTTATATTTAATGCTGCAAATTTAAATTCAATACATTCATGAAAAGGGATGACATTGTGATGTTGACACAACATATTAATAAGTGGCTTTCAATGTACCTTTCTAATATGCCGAGATACGAAACACTTGCAGATTGTGTCATCTTTTCCAGCAAGGACCTTACTGCATTATCACCAGCCATGGCCTCAGCCTGAATATACAAGTTGAAATAAAAATCAATATTTGAAAACATTAGCGAACGGCAATTGGATGTGCAACTTTCCAAACAAAAACAGAACACCTCAAATCATACCTGGCTCTGCAAGAGGTTAAGAACTGAAGAACCAACATAATTATTCGCAGAAGCTTTCTTTATCACAGAGGACAACGCTCGCATGGACCCCATCATGGGCTGCAACAAATGGTGGAAAACCCATTGAGGAAATACCCTCAGTTGGTGGCATGGACTTAGAAAGGTGAACTCATACCTGACAGTAAAACCACAATCCTTGAAGGGAAAGTTTTCCTAGTCGAAATTGATGCTCAAGCTGAGCCACCATAGCTTCATAATCCTGATAAAGAAAATTGATGAGTGACAATTCAAAGCAAAGAATTGACAAGCATAAAGGGAGGATTAAGAGTATTAGATACTGTTAAAGAATAATTTTTTAAAATCAATTTTAATTGATTTGAATTATCAATTACATTAATACCCTTGATATCCTCAATTGTAATATCTTCAGTTCTTCATTTTCCTTTATACCTATGGTTGGTACTTGGTAGTCAAACTATCAAGCCTATAAATAGGCTCTCCTGTGAACTAATATTAAGATCAACAATATAATCTCTCTCATATTTCAACATGGTATGAAAGCCTCTTGATGTTCTATTTTGAGAGTCTCTTGAATCTTTCATTATTCTGGCGGCAACCTTAGGTGCTTGCCCGGCCAACTTTTGTATCTTCCTCACAATTAATCTTCTCCTTCTAAATTTTAGTTCTCTTCTTACTTCACATAAACAATCTAACCCTCTAAAAGACTAAAACATAACTGGCAATCTCTCATGGTGTTCTCATCTAACAATCTCTGCAAACATCCTCCTTGGTGTTCTACCTTGGTGAAGCTCCAGGGACCCCCTTCCTAGTGTTTCACTAACATTTTGGCGTCACCAAAGTATTCGCCTTCCTCTCATTGACACAACTCAAATGTTTCCTCTTGTCATTCTCTCCCGCATGCATTGCCACAATGATCATCGGTTTCATGGTCAAAACCTCTATTTGTTTAGACAATTTCAAAATTATCGCCTTGAGTTTGAAAATTTGAAAGGGAGTGTCAGAGAATAATTATGAAAATCAATTACAATTGATTTGAATTATATATTACATTAATATCCTAAATTGTAATATCTTTAGTTATTCACTATCCTTGTTGGCCATTATTGGTAGTCAAACTATCAAGCCTATAAATACGCTCTCCTATATACTAATATTAAGATCAATAATAAAAAATTTCTCTCATATTTCAACATATATAAACTAAGCACCGTAATACATGCACACTATTTCCGTTCTTATAACATATGACGATGTTTTGATAACTTCTACATAAACCCATTCTTCCACGTGAATGACAACCCACAAAGTTATCCATGTATATGATAGCATTGCATGAAATAACCAATAGTAGATATATGGCAATGATAGCTTTTCGTATAGAAGTTACAAGTTAAATGAGACATATGTTTTGGAGTTTTTTTCTAAATAATTTGTTTAATAGAAAAATTAGCAAAATAGGTCAAACTTCAATTGGAGTGGTGTTGGGAGTGTCGTTCGGACCCAAAGCTCCACTCCAATTGGCTTTGGCCCCTTGGACTAAAAAGAATCATACCCTGACTATCTTAATCCATAAACGTTACCCAAAGCTCAAAAATACCCTAACCACTCAAACCCCTAAAATACCCTAATCCCTAAATCAACCTAAACCCCTAAAGTATCATAGTCTTTGAACCAACTCAAACCCCTAAAATACCCTAAGTCTCTAAATCAACCAAAACCCCTCAAATACAATAGCCTTTAGGGCATTTTCGAGTTTGGCTTGATTTAGATATTTAAGGGTTTGGTAGCATTTGAGGATTAGAATAGTTAGGAGTATGATTGTTTTTTTAACTTTTTTTATTAGTCAAAGGGCCCAGCACCACTCCAATTGGACTTTGGCCTATTTTGCTAATTCTTTCTAAAACCCACCTATTTTGCTAATTCCTTTATTAAAACACATTACTTTAAAATAAAATAAAAAAACCGATATGTCATGTGTTAGAACTGAGTTTATATAAGTAGAAAGTTAAAAAAAAAAGATTTATATTACTGAAACACACGAATAAACAAGAAATCATACTAGAAGGAGTGCTCTGAGTGCAGCAGCAAAGGCATGATTAACCAAGCCATTTTTGAAGTGAGACCTCGAATCAACGAACCCGTTAATAAGTAGAAAGCTCTCACACAAAGGGAATATCCGCTTTGACAGTTCCTGCAATCATATGTCTCAATAAGCTCACACAACTTTGAAGGAAAAGGCTGAAATCAGAAATAATGACTGGTAATTACATTACATGCATGGGTAAATAATAAAGTCAACACCCTAGAGCGCCTCATCTGAGATCTGAAGCATTTGGGTGTTCATCAGCTTCCTCTAACACTTCCTTAGGAGTTTTAAGAAATGGAGACATGTTTGACTAAATTCTACAACCTTGTAATATCAGTATATTAGGATGCAATTGTTTGCAGGGAGTTTATTCCAATCCTGTCCTTCACATTTGGGACAAACCAGCAGAAACTCCATATTACTTTTCTTTAAGAATCTCACTACCCAACAACATGAGGCATGGGATCAATTTGCATCCCATCACAGATTGGAAAACATATTTTATCTTATTTTTTAATTTATGTACTCTCTGTTTTGTTACTGCCTACCCTCTTTATCACCCTCCCACTATAAACCAAATGTAACCATACAAGGAAGGAAAAACAAATCAACCCACTAAGTTGCTTGTACAAGCACATCCAAAAAGACACTAATTCTTACCTGAAGGGCCAAATCCATAGATGCATCAACCTGGAAGGTAATATCATCCTCCTTTCCACATACTCTTTTTATTGAAATGTACCGTCCTTCAATTCCAACCAAGGCTGATAGGAGATCATCTATAACAATAAGTTCCTATAACACAAAGAAACTATGAGTGAAGCAAATTACAAAATGTCCACTTTTGAGCCAAAGTATGGAATAAAATAATAAACTAGACAACCTTATGTAAATAAGAGCGCTTAGAATAAAATAGAACATAGTAAACAAACACAAAGAGACACACATATTAAATTATATGTCCTGTCAATAATGAATTAAATAGACAAATCAATATATCCTATCTCCAAAGGTCAGTCACTTCTTGTACTCTGTCCATCTTGAAACAAATAAATTATAGAAAAAAGGTCATCTGCATCAAGCAGACTGTGTGGCTTGTCAAAATAGTTCCACAAGGCATTCCATTAAAGTCATGGGCAAACTATATAGTTTGTGATAATGCTTGAAATTCGAACAGTTCAGCACTCCCAATTTTGACAAACAAATCATATCCCAGTGTCATACATTTCAAAGAAACATAAAACATTTACATACATACTGCCATAAAGAAAATCTAGCTGACCGACAAATTGATCCTATAGTTTCAATTTATATCATGAATATATATGATGGGATACAGAATTTGACTAAAAAACACATTCCTTAATAGTTCAATATGAGACAAACATAAAGAACACAGTTAAATTTGCTGGGTATACAGTTTGTATTAGTAACTAGAGCCCACCGACCACTAAAGAAAAAATGTATATCAAATAAAATTTAAAAATACCAAATTCACTTAAAAAGCAATCACTCAGAGGAAAAACATACCTGGACTGCAGTATCAAAGCAGCCTATGGCCTTTTCTGATCCAGAGCTATTTAGTTTAAAGCAAAACAAATTAAGAAATAATAATGAGTACCATTTTATGATTATAATTATTAAAAATGAAAAGCAACTAAATCTCTTACAAATACCTCATGGAGTCAACAGAAAAACCCTTAGTTTCGGCAAATCGAGATGTGGCTTTTGTCTCCTGGACAGGTAAAACGAGAAACCAACAGAATACGGAATATTAATTTTCAGGCATTTATGTAGAGGTTGTAGCCATATAATTCTGATTCCTTTTGTTGATTTCTTTCTTGTTGTACAAATACAATTGTAATCTCAACACACATTGAGGAGTGCATTCAGAGCCAAACCCTAAAACTCTTTTATTCTGACACGAAAAGAAAATGAAATCACAAAATTTTCCGTTTCTGCAGTTCGGTTCATAAGAAATGGAAATTTTCTACTTCATTAAGCTATATATATTTGTAAAGGAATTGAAAATTCAAAGCAGGATAGAAAATGTGGCATAAGAAAGTGAGAGAAAACCTGGTGGAATCGGCCGGTGAGGAAAGGTCGCTCCATGTTCCATCGGGGCGTCAAAGGGAACGACGGAGAGGCTCCTAAGTCCATCGCTCAGAAATTCGGAGAGAAAGAGAAGCGATCAAAATGGAAGCAATTTCACAACATCAATACTGTTTCAAGAAACATGTAAATTAGTAGTTGAAAGTGCTGAAAATGAATTTGAAATCTGACTGATAACAGGAAAGGGAGCACACTGCTGAGGTCTAGAGATGCAAATTCGGAATTTAGGTTTCTCTAAAACCTATCCAATAGATTCAAAATCAAGTTGAACAGTTTTAATTTTATTTCTCAGAAATCAATAAACCCCAAAACCTTTGAAATATAATTTTTGGCCCAATCATACGAGCGAAAGCTATACTTGTTTCAATGGATCTTATTCTTCGCAAACATGAAGTAAGCAACTAGTTCTGCAAAATATACCGTTACAAGACGAATATTGTTGCTTCGTATCTGAACACGGATTGAGGACTTGGAAAAGCGGCGAAGCTCTCGTCGGAGACAAGCCGGAGAGATACTCTGGCGTCGCCGATGTTGTCTTCGTCCGGCGAGATGACGAACGCGATTGAGAACGAGTTCGAGTTTTGAATGGAGAACCAGAAGAAAGTGCCGGAGTTGGATCACAGTGAGGAAGGAGAGACAAGTGAGAGGGTTTTCATTTTTGTTTATTTTTTAATTAAAAAAATAACAAAAATCCACGTCAGCAACGTTTCTTTTTTCCACGTCAGGGCATTTTTTACGTCTCAGCAGTCTTCAGTACATTAGTTAACGAAATTATTGACGGAGTCTAACGGTAGGTACTAAATTGAGTTCAAAATTATAGTTTCTCTAGTAGAATAAAAGTTTTTGTACCAAAATGAGTTTTCGGTATAGGTTTGGGTATCAAATTTGTCTTTAATCCATTTAAAATCATATTGTGTTTCTTTCTATGTATGAGTTTTATTTAAGGCCCAAATGTATTTAGGCTCATTAGTGCTTGTTTGGTAAAACTTTCAGTAACCGAAAGTAATTAGACGTTATTATTCGCAGAAGTTGGTTATATCTAGTAGATTGACGGTTTGAAGTAACTGATAGTTGAGTTTCATGCAACTGTACGTTTGGAAACAAAAAAAACTAGAACTATGTGTAAAATGTAAAAATGACTAAAATGGATATGATGGATGTAGCTTTTGGGCTTTATGTATTGGGTTACAATACATTGGGTTGTTTTATATAATGAAGCCCAAATGATGATACAAAAGAAATTTATAGGAAGCTCGCTGCCTTGTTTAATTTGTACGGTTTAATAAGTAAATAGAATTTAGGGTTTTAATCAGATCATCCCAACATTAGTTCATTTCGCGTCTCTCTCTGTTTTCTGGCGAGTATTTGCTTCAGGTGAGAAATATTTAATTTGTCATTTTATCATTCGGTGTAGAAAGACTCCAATCATTTAGGGTATGGTATTGAGTATACATTATCATGAAAACAAGAGACGCTATTACTATTCATCTATAATTTTTTTTTTACCAAAATCAATTCTTACTTTCATTCTCGTAGTATGGTTCATTTTTAGCATTAAAAGTTATAACTAAGCCGTACATGCTCAACAAATAATTACAATAAATATAACAACAAAGAAATGGATGATCGTTTCTTAAAAGCAGTCGACCTAATAACATTCACAATATTAAAACACATTTATGTTAATTATATTAACAAAACCTAAACGGTCGACTCTACTAAGTATGCAGTCGACCGTTTTTTAGTTTATTCACGAGTTTATAGCTTGCTGCTTTGTGAAAACAAAACATCTCTCTTTTCAAAACAAAATCATACATCATACATATTACATCAACATTTCTCTACTAATATAACTGACACAAATTTCGGCAAGCGTACTGATTGTGTCGAAGTATAATAGACTTATGGAAGTCCGAGTATCGTATCCACATGGACTAAGGCAACTACGGATAATCGTTTAAGACTTAAAGGCGGTTCTACTCTAAA
>JAYMTF010004065.1:0-13910 GCA_036897485.1 Pelargonium nanum | reverse complement strand
CTCACCATGGCAAATGGCAATTGTAGTTTAGAGGGTGATAACATGATATTCAAAGGTAGTTGGTCCAATCGTGTGATAGCTTAAGATTCTAAGGTAGTTGATTCAATTGTTAGTACAAAAGATGAGCCTTGAAGCAACAATGATATTTTCTTCTTGTGCCATTGAGATTGCGGATTTGAGTTAGAAAAATTCTCTACTTATAAAGTAATTATATGGATTAATTTCAGGAAAAACAAACTGTGTGAATACGTGTAAAAAGACATGTTATGAATGATCACATTAGGGTTACTATGGCCGAACCCTAATTTTATTTTTAACTTACAGAAACCATTGAGCCAAGTGGTTTAAAGCGCTTGATCATCTCGAGGTCTCAAGTTCGAGTCTCCCTTCAAATGTTCTTTGTATTGTCTATAAATAAATAAATAAATAAAAAAGACTTGCAGAAGTCTTGCTCGTAGGATCGTCAATGATGAAAGTATGAACAAACAAAATATGAATAAAAAAACATTCAGTAACACGAACACAATAATATTTACGTTGCTTAATCTAACCGTCTACGTCAACGGATTGCACACGCATTTTCTAAAAAAATGTGTGACGTGGCGCATAGTCATTCGTTACGTGCAAGATCATGCATGCGTACGATGTGTGTACATATATAAGCAAGTTTGGCACTGAGCTAGTGAACGACCGTTCAAGCATGGTGCACGCCCATTAGAGTCATCTGAAGCTCGTTCGACTCGACAGTTGCAACAACCAAACTCCTGTGTTCATGCGCATGATCGTTCAACTGACACGCATCTGTGCTGTCTTCCGGAACAATTTTCTTCAATTTTTCACAATCCAACGTGATCGCCTCGTGCACTAATCATACAATTGTTAGTCCAATCTCCTAACCACCAATATTGCTTTGGTATGATTCAAAATTCCACATGGTGTGGCTAAAAGAGCTGAGACCCACACCATGATCCGTTACTGTCCAAGCTTCAAAAGCGAGCTGCCTTTTTCTTCTCTCGGTTGGTATAGAAATGACTTGACTCAACAATCTCAACATCTCTATATATAATTCAACATCTTTCTTCTTTTTGTTACCTTGACAAACATGTCCTACACTCCATTTGTTTCAGGAAATTTTTACCATCAGTCTTATCACGAATCACACAAACTCAACTCAACCAATCCACACACGACACCACAACAAAAGCTCCACCAATTTCTGCTTCTCTATTACATGTTTTGATTGCTTCTTTTGAATCATCAGTTATTGGCATATTGTCCTTTAGATATGGAAGGTGTAAAAAGGAAACTTTATGGCCTCATTTTACCTATATTTACTCGTTATATACAATGTAGAAGTGATCATATGTATGTCCCAGAATATACTAGTTTTGCTGTGTTTATGTTGTCTCTGTCAAATACTCAAATAGACCACCTCTTTGTCAGTTTCAGTACTGGAAGTGACTTGAGAAAAACCATGATGTGTCAACTCTTGTTGCATTGCATGCACTGTGTTATATATGGTGGTGGGATATTCATATATTTTTATGTTTATTACACTGTTCAATTGACCGTAAAATCCATGATCCAACAACATGTAGAAATATATAGAGCATCAATTGAGAATCATATGTGGACAATGTGAAAAGACAAATGTTAAGGTTTTGTCATAATGACAGTTATCGATGATTGCTCAACAAAGCATGTCCTACATCTTTATCTTGGCCTTCAACTTTCTGAAAGAAGTGATGGTTCCTGTATTCCTCTGAGCGTATCCATATAAAAGATAAAAGACAAATTACCGATAATGCAACTGTCCATACCTTGGAGTCTGCTTCAACATCAACATGATGGCTATGTCTTTTTTTCGATTACGATGCAAATATTCAATCAATAAAGTTCAATTTCCCCGGAACGTGTTTATGTTAATACACTTTGATTATCTACGGGAATATTAATTACATTTAAGTTTGATTTCATCATTTTGAAGATTTTTGTTTCGTTACAATCGCATTCGCATGGTCTTCGCCACGAACTAATGAACTACTCGTGTCGTGGCTTTCGAAAATACACGTCCTTTTTGCGCCATTTGATGAAGGGCACAGGACGTCACAAATATAGCTCGCCATATTAGGATAAATATATGAAACTACAATTAAAATTACAAAAGGAAATAAATATACATAATGCATGCATTGCATTTGCAGTGCATATTTCCTATACTTTAGTCTTTAAGCTGCACTTTTACTTCTGAAATTTCAATTTGGTCATATACAATTGCAAGACCACAAAAAACAGCCGTAGAGCATTCTAACAATTAAAAAGCTACAAATCTTTTAATGATGAGGATGAAAATAGAGATTTTATGATATTTGGATTTGAAATTATGCCTTTGGTGTTAGACTTTTACTGTGAAAATGATGACTATTAGAAGTTAGAACTATCATTTCAATTATATTTTTAGTATTATAATGTATAAAATTCGTCTAGAATATATATTATTCTTTTTTTAGTACATATGAAAATAAGGTGCAGTCTGCGCCACAGTGCGCATTACGTCGTGTAAATAATATTAGGTACAATCGTATGTTTTAATTGCTAAAAAATAAGGACATGTAAACTATGTATCGTATTGTTAATATTATTCTCATTTTTAAAAAGAAACTATATTTTTTTAACTCTAAAGAAAACTATATTTAATTTACCAATTCTTAAATGTGTTAAATAATATTAGGGTGGGATCTTGTTTGAAAGTGGAATTTTCAAATTATGCAAGCAAGGTATGATTTTTGATGGAAAAAGTAGAAGATTAGTGGTTAGGGAGAGGTTTGATTGTATCCTTAATTAGGGTCTTCACTTAATATGATTGTGCAAAGTAGATAAAGATTGAGAATAAATAATGAATATAATGAGGATTGCCCTTTTTATGCCTTGCCATGCTTTCCTTGCTAGCTCTTTGGCCATGCACTTTTGAGAGGGGCCTAATTTATTTTGAAACTTTAGGATTTTTTGCCCCCACTAGATTATGTCTTGCCCTCACCAAAGAATCAACTCAGTGTATTATTGAAGCCAACCCATGACAGATAAACTGTATTTGAGTAATATGTTTAGAGAGGTTGCTGACAAATCAAGCTAATTCCGTTCTCGCGATCGTTCGACACATAGATCAAAAGATCACTGGTGCTTTCAACATAGCGATCCTATCCAAAATATGTTTCTTTTGGGTTGGATACCAGACAGGGTTAGTGGGTGTTTGGTTTCTCATCAGCAAAAGTTAACCAGTAGAATACAAGTGGATACAGCCTATCCTGTCTTCTTCTTGATCAAATTTATTACTTGCTTTTTGTTCTGATTCATTTGCCTCTCCATCCACATCATTCAAGGCTTCTCAGCTTGACCCTCCTGCTTCTGTCAGGTTCATTTTGACTCATTCAAGTCTCTTGTGAATGCTTCACGAGTCACACTCTTCTGGGTTCTCCTAAATTATACCATATATTTCTCTTGCTTTTCTCAGACCTTGCTGTATCTTGTTCCAAGCCCTAGAAGAAAGAAGAAGGTTTTGATTTGTATGTATCTTGTTCTTGTAGCTTCAGATTTCGAGTCGAAACAGACTGGACATTGAATTTTTTTGTGGTAACAATGATTACAAATTTATATGATTCTAAATAATACAAAATGAGAAACTTGCTGTCAAGAACTCAGAACTTTTGTTCATACGAAGAAATGCTTGTGTTCATGATGATTATATTATATATATGCTCTGCTACAAAATATACGAATCTCCCAAAAGTATACTATCATGATTAGTACAGCAAGGTAATTATATTTATGTTTCAGAAAATAAAAGTGAATAATTGAACTGAGGAGTGAGGTCAGTGACAACTTGAATATGCTTTTGATAAATGTAGAGAGAGTGACAGGCAATAATTCAGTTAATTATTCGTCGATCATACAAACTGCAAACACGAAAAAAAAAAGAACGAGAAACTGGGGTTTTCGTGCAATTTAATGTTAATTTGATCATATTTTTTTATTTGTTTTATGGTCGGAAGCGTTGGCGGCAGGACTGGCAAGTGATCTCCATGCACGTGGGATCAATCCGGCGAGTGGCTCTCTCCTTCAACCTCTCGGCCCTCTCCACCTCCTCCCGAGCTCTCTCCCACACGTGCCTCGCTCGTGCGAATTCCGACTGCGCCAGCTCCATCTCCCTCCGAGTCAGCTCCCGCACTCGCTCCGCGTACGCCTTTTCCAGCGCCGCCAGCCGGATTTGCTCCGCCGCCTGCCACTTCAGGGCCTCGACGTAGCCCTCCTCCGGCAACACATCGCCGTAGCTGCAAATGGAGAGTTGCAGGTCCAGGGACGGTCCTATGGTAGTGACGGTGTTTCTTGATCGGTGCAGGTACTTGGAGGAGGAGGAGGCGGCGGCGGCCATGGAAGGGAGGAGCTGGAGTTCTTGGTGGTGGTGGTGGTTGTCCATGGCGGTGGTGGTGGTGGTGGTGGAATAGTACTTACATCAACATCAACGTTAAGAGGAAGAGAGAGCAAGGACGTGGTACTTGAGTGAGGGAGGTTTGTGGGGGTGGCAGAGATGGTTACTATATATAAACGAACAATTCATATATATTTGGATTACCGATATTGCCCCTGTTCCTCCCTCATGAACACAATGTGACTTTAAGCACCTGACCTGACCACCGCCGTGAAATGACCAATGCGCCCTTTCCTGCTGCGCTTGTTGTCAGGTCAAGTGGCGTTTCCACCTAGCAACGAAACCATCCGCCAGTCGCTACGTGTACTGAACTGGGGACGTGGATCCAAGATCAACATCACGGCTTTCAAGTTAACAATATTTAAGTAGTTGCCTAGAAACAAAATGTGAAGATCCTTGGTACACACTAACAGAAATGATACAAAGTACTCACTCCATATTAAAATAAATATCTCTTTTTTATATTTTAAGATAGTGTCTTTATAATAAGTTAGTATGTTCAAGTTTGATACAATACGTGCATGAGGATAGAAAATACAATATAAAACACTAATTTTTTCTTAGTTTTTCTGAAAATAGAAAGTATGACATTTTTTTTGCGATGAGATATGTATTAATCAATCTACTCAACGTTCACACATAGTATGAACTGGTTGCAATTAATATACTCAACAAAATGTAACAGTATTGTAAATTTCTCCTTGCATGTCAATGAGATTTAGTTCAAGTATGTATAATATGATTATGATTATAAGCTACATGCAAAATAACATATAATTCAATCGGCATTAGAGTCCAAGGTGATTTGAACTACCTAGCGCGTGTCTCTTCCCACGTAAATGATGTCCCGCACTAATTGTAGTTTTAAGTGTAAAAATTTGAAACCACCCAAGAGTTTGTCGATCACAACTACTTCATTCGCATACGCAAATTTTAACAATATAAACTTCAATTTCGCCTCAAGTTTTGCTTCACGACAAATTTGAAATCTTATATAAAGAACTTGCTCAGCAAAAGTACTTCATTCAAGCGTACAAACTTTCCAATAAACAAGTGCAAAGCGTAAACTATCGTCATATGCAACGAGAAAAAACATGCACGAATCGCAAAAGTAAAGTGAGTGATAGAAAAAAGTGAAATGAGATTGGGGTGCGGTCGCGGTGGGGAGGGGTCTGCGAGAAGGGGCCTGGGCGAGAACCTGCATTCACTATTGCAAGACAAACAGAGGCGGACAAATTAATGTGGATACGACCGAGGGCATTACGGTCAATTACGGTCCTCTCCAAATTCCGTTGCGAAAAATAACGGATCACGTTCTGTTATTGGGCTATGAGTGGCTTTTGGAGTTCCAGTTATTTGACTTTATTTTATTTATTTATTTGCTTTATTTGGGTGTGTGGGAAATGAGAATGGAGGGAGGGGTTGCAATAATTACAGTCGCACGTGCGTGGTGTGTGGTGAGGGCTTTTTTGGGAAATCACTTTATTGGTAGGCCTATGTTGTCGCCTCCCATAGTACTGTTTCGAAATTTAAGTTAAATAAAAAAAGGGACTTTTATTTTTCTTTGTATATAAGCAGCCCACGCTCTGGAGTCTGGGCAGATTGGCACGTGGGAAGCTAACGACCATGATTGTGGCTACTGACCCAGCCGATCGGACCGTTCATTAAGTGGACCCCGCTTCTCCATCTCACCTCTATGATCTAATTTTTATCACAGTTTTTGATCAGGTGGATGTGATTTTGAGATAGCTTTCAATAAATATCTTAGGTACCTCATTGTACATTTTATGTGTCGACTAACTACTCTCGGCTTGGAATCAATCATTCTATCGATCAAAATTAATATGAGATTGACTTACTTCCTTTTTGCTAAAAATAAAATATTGTTATGAATTTAAGATTTGGAAATGTTAACACAATAGAGGTTCTTGCATATCGATATGTTATTAATTTATGAGATGACATATGTCATTGGCCTGAATCGACCTACTTCAATATGTCCGAGGTACATGAGATTTCTAGTTGTTTGTAATGACGCATGGTTCTTGAAAATTGACTAATTATCCTTGTAATGAATACAAGTGTGAATAGTAAGTAGTCAAATACATAGCTCTTTAGGGAACTCGGGTTTAAGCAATGCGGCCGCCGTGACACAAAATCATAAAGGGGATTGGATGGACGGTAGCTCTTCAAGAATTGGTTAGGGAAATGTTGGCTTAGCTGAGCTGTAGGGTTTGAGGTTGAGTCTTTGTTTGACGGATTTTTTGGACGTTAAAACATAGTTGAGGTTGATGCTACCTCGATTGTCTCTCTTTTTTCATTCAGATTGTGATGTTCACCCATGTAGATCTTTGATTATGGAGTGCAGGGAAACAATTTTCAGTTTTGAAGCGTTCGTTTTGCTTCAAGTTGGTAGAAAGACGAATCATTTGCCAAACTCGATCTATGGCCATATTTTGTTATAGTATTTATTCGGTTTGTGACTTATTATTCACCCTTTAGTAGACGCTACTGCTATTATTTTTTTATCAGCAATCGTAATAACCGAGCCTCGAATCTGATCAAGTGTTAGTGTTGTTATTTCAGATGATTGTATTACGTACCTCACCTCGAACTCGATTTTCCCTCTTGATGCTTCACAGTTTACACGAAAGACTTAGGAAATGAAATATCGAAAAAAGAACATAGAAGTAAAATTACTATAAAGGCAGCGAAAATTGACATGGGCATAACCACTAACTAGGTGAAGTAAGTATAACTAATTGACATCTAAGAGACATAAATTTCAAGTGAATTAAGAGGAGAGTCAACCCTATTTTATTCTTCAAACTTGATACATTTTTCTTGAAAAACAAAACAACACATCCCCAAGTTTTATCATTCATATTCTTTGCCTTTACAATTCTTTTCCCCTTTTTTACATGAAAAAGATGATTGAATATATAAAAAATAAGACATGGGAAGGCAAAAAAGACGCAACTATGCAATGCACAAGTTGGTCGAGGCATCATTAAACATCACGGCCAAGAAAAGAAAAAAGCTTTGGCAATCCAAATGGTTGAAATCACTATGAGCTCTCATATATTTTTTTACTTATAAAAGTTTACCTTTAAGCACCAAAAAAGAAAGAACAGAAGCTAAAAGGAATTGAAACATGATTGGCTTAAAGCCTAAAATAACTTATCAAAAAGATCTTCCATGCTTTGTCTACATGTGCATCCAAGATCTACTTTACTGCACAATTGAGTACAACTAGCTACATAAAATGTTCTCTAAACGGATATTCACTTCCACTATATTATTATTAAATCTTGCTCACTTACACTTTAAAATTGACCATTAGGGTTTGTGCCACTATCTCATTTTCTCTGCTATTTTGAGAGTCGATTTAAATTGTTTGGCTATAAATGCTCTTAATTTTCAGAGTAGCGGCAACCTTTTGGATTTGCGTATAGTAAATTGTGTTTTTTCTCGTTAAAATAGCGAGTTCTTGCCTTTATAAGCAATTTAAAGTTTGCAGTGCGGCGACAACATAGATTCATAGTATTTTTTTTATTGGTGTGTGCGCAGTGAAGTAGGAGATGGTTGCAGAGAAGGAGAAGATGGTTGTTTGGTCGGTGCCATCGGATCAACCTTCGAGTTTGATGCCAAATCAAATGGCAGACCCGATTGTAGCAAGAGGCGGTTGGCGAAGCCATCCACGTGGTCGCCTTACACTTCAAGTTCAATCATTGTCAGTTGTTCGTGCTGTTTAGGTTGGAGAGAGGATTTCAGTGCTTTCAACTTGATTATTCAGGCTAATAGGGTATATGGAGAATTCTAGTGTTTTTGGTTTGCTTATTCGCGATGTTTAAATCATTGCAACTCAATTTGGTAGTGTCAATTTTTTGTGTATGGATTAGTTTGTTGAGGCCCATGGGCTCAAAGCTCACCACCAAGTTTAGCTACCCTTTCATTTCCCGCCATTTTTATTCTCTTTCACCGCATTCCCAATCCATCTCCCTCCAATTCCAATCACAATCTCTCCTCTCTGCAACTGCAACTTCTGAACCCTACAGATTCGTTCCATGAACACTCGAGACCTCGTTTTGGCCTCCACGGCCACTCTATTTGGTGCTTGGGCTTCAGCTCTCGCTCTCCGCTTCTTCTTCAACCCTAAAAAGCAAATCGATTCCCCTCAGAATGGGACCGTCCCCAACAATATCTCTTCACAGAACCCATATGATCCCACCAAGCGAAATGGGTCAGTTCAATTTCACCTCAATCTCTTCTTTTACTCTCAAATTTAACATTTTTTTGTTACTTCTTTATGATTTAGTGACCCTATCTATCTTGTTAGAGTAATCATGAGATTAGAAAATGTTTTTTCTTAGGTTATTTGTTGGACTGTAAAATAATTGAGTCTACAGTTTGAGACAAGCTGTGTAGTCCAGTTCAGTGACATGTATGCACCCCAGATTTGCCAAATGATGTAGATCACTCCTGAGTGGGTTAATTGATGATCATATTCTAAAGTTGTGACTGTTGTGGGAATAAGAAGAGTATCAAGAATTCAAGATCAAGTTTTTATTGTATAGTAATGTACTAATGAAATGAATATTTGTTCCCGTGATGATGGGAGTGTCGTCTACATACATATATATCAAGAGAACAGAACATGTCATGACTCGTATTATCCCTAATATTGGTAAATTAATATTGAGCTAGATATATTTTTTTTTTGGACAACCACCACACTAGCATCTGAATATTTGCTGGGGGTCTGGTTCATTTTGCATCAGTAGGATTGTTTTGTTGGTTCTTGAAGAAGAGGCAGATGGTTCGCAGCCTAAGAATTTATATTTTGGACTCGGTAGGGATATGTGCTTATCTATAAGTGGGGAAGCTGACATACTAAAATGTTAACATTAGTTGTTGTGTTTTACTTCTCTCCCATTGATGTTGGAAAACTAATACTTTATTACTTTACTTTCCAACAGTTGTGCTTTATATTTGCTTCTCTATGGTTAGCTATCTAGAGGTTTTTGTTTTGATGTTGCATATTTCCATAAATAGCTTCCATTGTCCTTGTATTTGTTTATTTATTTTAGATTGGAAATTTTGAATTTATATGAATGCAGGTATTTGTCATGGGATGATTACTTTATGGCAATTGCATTTTTATCCGCCGAACGGTCCAAGGATCCTAACAGGCAGGTCATGTATTTTTTTTTGTTTTACGATTCTAATGTGTGAGCTAGTGCAATTTAGAGGTGAATGGATATGGTTGATTAATAGCTTGAAAGGGTATCTGCTGTAATGTGTTGGTAATGTTTTCAAATGGTGATTGTATGTTCAAGTTACATGGGGGTAATTTGCAAGTTAGTTTGTTGGGCAAGAACTGATGTCTTCTTACTTTCTTTTTTTGTTATGTAGGTTGGTGCATGCTTAGTGAGCCAAGATGGTATCATACTTGGTAAGAACTAATGGAAAAAATTTACATCCAAGCTCTATTGTTTCCTTATCGTCTTCTCATTTCTTAATTAGTTCTAGCATTTGCTTTTACACTGAGATAAACATAAATTCTTTTGTAATTTGTTATTTTGAGACATGATGGGTGCAGTTGTGTGATTAGTTATTTATTGTTATCTGGTGCTGGAATAAAGCAAGAACAGCTACAATAAATGAAATGGCTAGAACGTTGGAGCTGAAAGATTCCATCATGACTATATGATTATAGTGAAAGTCTTCTATTTTTTTTTATAAATATAATCATGACATTTTCTTTCTCCAGGCATTGGCTATAATGGATTTCCAAGAGGTTGTTCGGATGACAAGCTTCCTTGGGCAAAGGTCTTTAATATTAATCAAATTTCTAAATTTCTTAGGAATAACTAGGACTGATAATCATCCTTTTCATTTTCAGAAATCCAAAACTGGCGATCCTCTAGAGACCAAGTATCCGTAAGTTTTGCGTCCTAATAAATCATGAACTTCACTATTGATTTTGAAGCTACTAATTTATTTTTACAATATAGGGTTCTGCTTGTTTTTATTATTTATGATTAATTTATTAGGATCGCCACTTACCTAAACTTGTCACATATTTTATGTCTGCTATCTCTTCTAGTGCATCAATAATGTTATCACTTTCTCTCCAACATGACATCATTGCATCATCAATGTTTACTGATCCATTCTCTCTCTTAATATATATAATGTTTTCCTGGCTTATGGTTGATGTATATACTGTTCTTCTGTAGCTATGTTTGTCATGCTGAGGTCAATGCAATACTAAACACAAATCACGCTTCTGCTGCTGGACAGGTTCATTCTAGTCCTTTAAATGCTGTTTAAAACTTCCTTTCATGATTAAAATTACTCATAGAACGTTGTATCTTTGTGATTTTTCAGAGGCTATATGTGACCATGTTCCCTTGCAATGAGTGTGCCAAGATAATTATTCAGGTTTGTGCCATGTTCTCTTATGATATATAAATGCAGTGATTTGAGATTGCAAAACCATTTTTAGGTAATACTAAAAATTTATGTGCAAAGCCATGCTTAGTACTAGTAGCATGCAAAGTTAGTTATATGGTATAGTTGAGAGAGATAGCAATTAATTTATTTATTTTTTGATAGAGAAATGACAATTAATTGACTGTGATAGATAACTTGTTTCTGAACATAGCAAACAAGACTTGGGGGGCACAATAGGTATAATGGCTTAGAATTTTAGACAGCCAACAACGCAAGTCAGGTTCATGGGTTGTTGAGTTACAAATGTCAAGACTTATTGGCATTTGCAATATTACAGTATGCCCGAACTAAGAAGTATAAATAATTTGAGCCTTCTTTCTTGCAGTCAGGTGTCTCTGAAGTTGTATACTTTGTGGAGAAGAGGTTTAAAAATTCAGACATGGCATATGCTGCTTCTCACAAGTTGCTATCAATGGCTGGTGTAAAGGTAAGCCTTATATAAGTATCTTGGATGGTTCTTTGCAGAATATTAGTGAAACTTAGTTGGGTTTCCATTTGGCTTGAGAACCCGTCATTTAATACTTTCCCAGTTTTGCATTAGCTGGAGTCTATCATCACTATCCTGAAAATTATGTCCATTTAATTTTATGTTTCACTGACATGGATGTCATGTGTGGCCGTACTGTACATGGGTGAATTTGAATTTGAATTAGAAGTTTTCCAACTCAACTTGTCTCCTCTATTTCAGGTGAGGAAACATCAACCACGGATGAACCAGATTTTAATCAAGTTTGTGGAGCCCTAATTTTCATCCTAGTGTTGATTTTAATCAAGCTTTTAGTGTGCATGGCACGCTCGTCATAGCTGATATCTTGTGGCATCAGTCCAGATTTCGCTTCCTGTTCCATTACATACATTACTTTTGTTCTATTAGGATGGATTGCGGTGATAATTGCGGAATTATGATGTAACTATTTGTACTCTGTATCATGAGATGAAAGGTAGTCGGTCATATAGGTGTAAAATTAAAACTTAGAAACCCCATTGATAATGTATTGATGAACCTGATATGTGCACTTTCGATTGTAAAGATGTAAAGTCATGGTGCTTTTTCTACCACCAACATTAAGTTTTATCTTCGGTTTCTCTAATACAAAAGTACATCATTATGTTCGAGGATGTATGTACGAAAAGAAGCAATATATCCGAGTTGGAGAAGTTATGAGTGCATAATGTGGATTAGGTAAGGGAGAACGTCACGGATCAAACGACAAGAAATTTCTCTTCAAACTGCAAAAATGTAAAACAGCTTGAATGCGGAGGTGTGGCATACACACCAAATCAGCCCAAAAGAAGCTTCATTGGCTTCCAAACATCACACCCAATTCGATCCTATCTGTTCATTTGTATAGGTTGTAGGATAGCAATTGTCCAAACCTCAGAAAAAAATCTTAAAATGTACAACCAAGAAAACATTGAATTATGTACTGTGACCTAAAAAAAAACTTGATTTCGGTAGTATTTTTAACAGAAGGGGGATGATTGCTTGTAATTGAGCATTCTTATGTTTCTGCTTTTTGCCATAATCTAGAAATCAAAATACAAGATCAGTCAGCATTAAGAGCATCAAGCTGCCTTCGGAGTTCTTCTAGGTCATCGAAAGAAGTAGCTTTAGTTTCAACAGCGGGGGATTTCGGAAACTCATCTGGACTTGGGAGCTCGTGAGTAAGACCTTCTGGGAGTGTATCTGAAGAAAAAGGAAGGTATTAGGAAAAAGAAACGGAAATGAAAAAAATCTAAAAAGATATAATAAACTGCCACTAGCTATCTATAAGAAAATCTGACAAGAAAACTTGAGATCCAGACACTGAATAGGTGGAATAATTTGCATTGGTGATCAAATGGTACATGGTAGATTATGCATTTATGCAAAACAGAATCATCCAACACAGACAGCATAAAATTAGCTTTAGAGGGGAACATTCTGCAGTTGGACTCGCTAATAATTATTTAATTTAACATTGATCCTAACACGGCTATGCACCAAGTTATGAAATTCTTAATATAGAGAAAATCTACCGTTAACTGTGGGTATAGAGACACTCATTTGAATAACAAAGGATTCATACTATACACTGTCAGCATTTGCTTTGCTGACTTTCATGTAGACAGAATACATTTAACACGCTTTACCAATGACTCGTGCTAACCAGCAAATGCTCAAAGAATAAGACTGTTCTTCTAGAAATATGCAAACTTTATGTACACATAACACATCTATTAGTGAGACAAACATGCTGATACTGCACATGTGGACTATGAAGGCCTCCAAATTAAAATGAACTCAGACCATAAGAGAGAAAGATCACCTGAACTTTTGGCAGCTGTTCCTTCAGGCTCACTATCATCAACAACACTGAAGCAAAAGAACAGAAAGAAAAATTCAACTAAGCAACTTACAAGAGCCAAAAAAACACAGTTGATTATGATTTAACAGCATAATTATAAGACACCGTAATTGTTTACGTATCACCAAATGCATTAGTATCAAGACTTCGAAGTTCTGCCGTGATATGTTTTTAGCCACTTTCTTTTAAATTTAATTAAGTTATACCATTCATAAGACAAAATGCAGTGATAATAAGAAAATAACGTTTATACGCAGTCCTTCTAACATATAGTCATGAGAGAGTCAAGACATATAATGCTCCGTTCTGACTTCTGAGAAGTACCTTATGTTCCATTCGTTGTCATCATGAAGTGGGGTTTCTGTAACTAGCAATGCCTCTGCCTCCATCTTGGCTTTAGCTGCAGCATCCCGAGCTGGCTTTGCACGCATATATTCTTCCTGCATAAAGTATTGTTTCTATCATCAGCAGGGAAACCGAATGACCTAATTACATAGGTTTCATGAGATGAGTGGCTAGTAAATCAAGGTATTACACATCAGTCAATTACCTGTCGT
>JAYMTF010004064.1:0-13911 GCA_036897485.1 Pelargonium nanum | reverse complement strand
CTCATATCCAAAGTCCAATCTCTCAGTGGTCGCTGTCAAGTTTTGAAGTTTTCACAAAAAAAAATTCATTTCAATAGCTAGGCTCACTCCGCTGTAACTGGGTTTGATCTTGGTTGTACTTCATTGGCACTTGTTTCCTTCTTGGGAACTCTAGCTTAAAATTTTATTATATATCTATCTTAGCCGATCAAAAAAAAAAAAAACAAGGAAAGTGAACAACTAATTAAATTGAGCCTTCAACTATAAGTTTAAAATTTTAGTTAAGTTGGTTCTTTACACATTGAAAAAATATAAAGTAAAGTGGCTACATATAATGGTACAAGTGAAACCCTATTAATAAGGTTGACCTTTTAGTAGTGGAAGCTCAAACCATTGTATATAGCCCAATTATTGAAATTTCACATGGTATCAGAGTATTTAGTGTACTAGTTCTTTTAGAAATTCAAGAGAAGCCTAAAAATATATAATCAAATCAGAAGATAAAGCAAACTTGAGATTTTGACTGTTATAAATAAATAAATTAAATTGAGATTAAGATTGAGTAATGGGAGAATAGATTTGTATGCTAAGTTTGGGCATATTGCCTGGTGTTCTCTCTCTATATCCAACAAATACACATAAAATATTGTCCAATAAGTGGAATAAACTTCTTCCTATGTGAAGCAACCACCAAGCTTTGTTGCTCAGGGGGGAGTCTAGCTTGGTATGTAAACTGTAACTGTTCCTCTATGGTCTCAAACAATGAACTCGTGCATGGTTTTGGAGATATAGTATCGTTGTTAAAGAGTTTGGTATCCCTTGTAGTGAGGCATATTATTGCGTTTTATATCATCTTATTCTGTTTTCTAAAATCTCCCATCACACGAAAGATGTATATACCTGGTCGTTATGTGGATGATAGTCATTTCATGTGATGATCAAGATGGTATTCGATAGTTAAAAGAACATCTCTTTGGTCACTTTCAAACTAAAGATTTTGATTGATTCTAATATTTTCTTGGTAGTAACATTACTCAATCTAATACTAGTGTCATCATCTCTCAGTGCCAATAAGCCTTAGACATTCTCAAAGAGACTCAAATGCTAGATTGTCAGCCTATTGACACTCCTATAAATCCAAATGTCAAACTTCTATCAATAATCAAGACAGGGAGCCAATAGCAGACTTTAGAAGATATCAAAGACGTGTTGAGAACTGAACTATCTCACAACTACTCAACCAAATATTTCATTTGTTGCAAGTGTTACGAGTCAATTTCTTCAACCTCTATGTGAGAGACATTAGGACATTGTGTGGATTCTTATGTATATTTAAGGAACTTTGAACCAAGAATTAGTATATGAAGGCGGGTCATGCTCGTAATCGGGTACTCAAATACATATTAGGTAGAATCCCTTTTAAGTAGATGCTCTACTTCGACCCATTGTGTGATGATAATTGGTAATCTGGTTTCTTGAAAAAGTTAGGATGATGCAAGATCCAGTGAGGAAGCTGAATATCAGGCTATGGCACTGGAAACTTGTGAGCTTATATGGTTCAAATAATTACTTAAAGAATTGAAGTTGGTGGGGTCAGATGAAGTTCATAAGTAACAATCAAGTGACATTACACAATGCACCCACTCCAATTTTTCATGAGAGAACCAAGTATATAGAAATTGACAGTCAGACTCATATTAGAGCCACAATGATTCAACAAACCCTGCAATTCCACCTAAGTCCAAGATTATATTAGGATGTGTTGCAATGAGTTTTGTCAATTCAAAGGATCAACTGAAAGACATCTTTACTAAATCTCTTAGAGGACCTCGCATAAGCTACATCTGTAACAAGCTTGGCACATATCACATACATGCTCCAGTTTGAAGAAAAAGAGTTAAGAGTTAGCACATATAACATGTGCTCAAATGTAGAAATTGATGGTTGTATATTAGGGATCTTAATGACTGTATATTAGGGATTCCACTTGTACAAGGACTGGTTATCATGTGAATAAATATGAATTCATCTTCTTCAATATTCTACAAACACAAACGATGTCATCATAAATACATAAACAAATAAAAAAAACTTTTATTTGTTTCCTTGTAAAGTTAACCGACATGAAATTTATTTCATTGAAGCACATAATCATGAGCAAAAATCTTACCTCTGTACAAGAATGAAATTGCTTCCACACTTTCATTAAGTGTTAAGTAGGCTTTGGCAATTTTCAAATGTAAAAGACCCTGTCACAATAAATTCAAGGGTTAAGGCTCCATATGTTAAATGCTTCAAAAGGATGTTGTATACCAAGGTTTCAATTTTACGCAAGAGTTAAGTCCTAACATCACTCTTTTCATAAAAAAGAATTGAAAGTAAAAACTCCAGCACAACGCAAAAAGAAGACATGTGCAGGAGCACGTGCAAGGTCATAACAGGATAGCAAGTGAGGGAGAGTGTTAGAGTATAAAGTTAAAACCGAATCTTCAACTATCGATTTGAACTTTTAGTTGAGATGGTCCTCTATAGAGTGCATCTCTGGAACAACCTTGATTGGCTACCAAGGTGGTACCCACCGCTACGCAATTGCATAAATGCGGTTTATATTTCAATCAGATGACACACAAAGAAAAAAAACACGCACAAGTTTTTGCTTCAACAATGTCTCAGCTAGAGACAAAAACTACAGGATGCAATTATTTGCTGAGTGATAACCACATAACGAAGGATAAATTATAAAAGAGTACTAATGGATTATGGAAGTTATGGGCTGAACTGCTGACGTTTTTAAATGACACATAGATGTTTAACAGAACGAAGAGATGAGCATGGAATGAAGGAAAATATGTATGACAGGATAAAAAATTTGCAAGGAAATGTTTTCAGAAAATATTTAACCAGTCAAGTACGTCATAAGTAAAGACCTATGAACTGTTTGGTTCCAAACTATCATATTCTTAGCTTTTAGATATCTTTGGAAGAGCGTGCTTAAAAGGACATTGAAGAAAAGGACTTGTGATTCTGATATGTAAATCATCTTATTATTTCACAATGTAGATAAATACATGATATTATAGATGCAACATGTAAAAGATCAAAACTAACCTTTTCTCATCAGTATAATTGTTCTACAACAGATTCATTGCATAGAAGTATTAAGCAAGGAGTTGTATGAACATAAATTAGTTTTCTTACATTGTCACCTGTAGCATTTTCATCTATCATCAAATAATACTTCAATGCAGAATCAAATTTCTCATGACTCATGAATGCATCCGCAACTTCCATAATCAAGTCAGAATGGTCATAGTCTTTCTCCCTTCGCAGAACACTGAAGAGAATCTAGAAATCATTTAAGGAAGATCAGGAACAAATCTAGATATAAAAGTAATCTTTTACACACACAATATATATATATATGCTTAATAGATTTCCTTTAGAACAAATAGCAGGAAACTATTATTGATAATGCTATCATTTAAAATAAAATAAAATAAAAAATCAACACAACAACACAAACCACTGGCACATGTGCATAGACAGCAACATTGTTTAAGAACAAAATGAAAAGTGATGTTGAACTGATGAATCAATAAGATCAGAACAAGTAGACAAGAATTACTATTCAATTGTGATAAAGGGTTGGAAAGTTATTCAAATAATTAAATACTATATGATAGACACTATTCCAGAGCTTAGAGGTATTCAACAACCCAAATAGTACCCTCCTTATAGACATTGGAAGGAAGGATACTTTAATATATTTGGCCAAAGTATCATGGTAATGAAACTGAAAGAAAATAAACACAAAATGTGCATAGTAAAGCAATCTACACATTGAACAAATATATCAAAAATTTATGCCACTAAAGCATAGTAAGATGAATAAACCTCACACATATTGATCAATATAAGCAATTAGCAAAGTCATAAAATGAAAGGCACTAGACCTCTGCCTTCTCCATATTTCCAGTGTGAACATGGCAGATTCCTGCTTTGATCGCTAACTCCAATGGCAGCTCTTTTCCTGAATAGTAAACCAGGTGTGCATGCTCAATAAGATTAAGAGCTTTATCATGTGCTTTATTTTCCATGAATATTGTCGCTAGCATTTCAATCACACTGGAATCAGCTTCAATTGGATGACGCTTAAGATAGTCCTCTAGAATACCAATGGAAGACTCAACCTGACCACATTGCTGATAAAACTGAAAAGGAAAGATAAATAAAATTAACTTTCCATACAAACGAAATGGAATATGAGAGAACAAGAATATAACCTAAAGGTGTACAGTAGAGATACAGATCTATGACATAGAAATCATAATAGAAAAATATTTATTTGGTTTCAAGCCAGACTTTCTTTTCATAAGAACTTCACTGAAATCAAAGAAGCAAGGACCACCAAGACCAAAACAAGCTCCAGACCTGCAAAAGAGTTGCCATACTGAAAGGCCTACACAACTGCTATAGAATAATTGTCTTCATTCAAAATTAACAGATAACAGTTAATAAGTTGATTAGCTTTGCTTTTGAAAGGTTATCCCTCACCAAAAAAAGTTACAAGTATTTGATTAGCCCTGGTTCAGCGAGGATTTGCCTTATCAAACCCAGAAGAGTTTAATACTTCATTGTGATACTCCCATCGTAAATGGAACCCTCACCTTACCAAATAAGTCCAGAAGAGTTTCTTAAGAGTCATGATACTCAAGCAAGAATAGAAGTTAGTTGAAAAAAGCTTATGTATTTTGGTTCTCAATGATATGGTTGCCTAGCTCCTTGCTTTCTCTCCCTTCCACTTCTCCAACTTCTGTATTTCAATTTTATGTTCTTCACTTTTCATATTCTTCCTACAGATTCAACTTCGAAGATCTTGTTTCTTCAATTCTTTAGTGATCCCAGTCCCAAACTTCAAATTAGTAAATGTCCAGAAATTTCAGCAACTTGCTTTCTAAGAACTCTCTTTACTAATAATCCTCCCTTTTAGATAACCCAACCAAACAAAGACAGACTCCTTAGGTAAAAGTTTGAAGGAAGGTGAAGAAAAGAAACCTCCCACATTAATATCCTTGAAACCACAAAATTGTTTATTTTACATATCAAACCCTAATGTGTTTGTGAGATTTGAGAGAAGTTATTGTGTATTTCATTGAATAAATTATCAGGTATATATACAAGGAAATGAAATCATCCCTGGTAATCACCAATCAATGATTGGTCCACTAAACAACTCTTAACAGTGTTGTTATCCTTAGCCTGATCCACTAAACAGGTAGTTTGGCATCAAAGCAAAAACATACAACTTTTTTAAGAGGAGATAACATTTAACTTCAAAGACCTTTGGCCATTATTCTGCCACCATAACTACCCATCTATAACTACCATCACTACTGATATTTTTATTATTTTACTAAACTGAACTATTTTGCTTTGATCTTATATTTTAATAATCTTAAGACTTTAAATAATCATCTTTCTTTGATGTCTCACTGTAATTTAGGGCTCAAAAGTTTAACCCTAATTTCTCAAGACAGGGTAAGACATTAGAAGCATAGTTTCATCCTAAAAAATTATGCCTACATAATGGCTCAAAAATAAATAAATAATGTTATAATTACAAATAGAGTAGTAGCCAAGGGTTCTTAAAAAAAAGACTTAAAATGAGACACCAATAAAATTATAACATCTCATCAAAATTTACTGGAATCAGCGGGGTGCTCCGCCACCACAATTCATTGAAGAGGGAATGGGTGAAATTTAATATGGGTCATGTTATCATTGGTTAGCTTAGCCTAAGCCAAAACACTCATGACTTGGATTCTTTATTAAATATTTATTTTTCTAAAATAATATTTAAATTTAGCTGTCAGTTATAAAATGTTAATATAGAAAGATAAAATATTTAATAACTTTATTACTAAAACTAATAATATATATGTGATTATCAAATATTTAAATTTAATAATAAATAACTGTAATTTTATTTTCAATACAATTAAAATTGGTAATTAAGCAATTGATTAGGAGGAGAGAGTAGTGATATTTGATAGCTATCTATACAAGCCATAATTGTCGAATTTAGACATTTGGTTAAGAGAGGCTAGAGATTAAACCATTGAATTAACCTTAAATGATTATAAACAATTAAAATGGATAAAAACACTAGCTATGGAACATAAAGAAAATTATGAGAAATACATGAGAAGTCAATTTTGCAGCAGAAAATGAGGTAAATGAATAGTTAGTGAAAACTGAGTGCCACATCATATCAAGTACTTGGTTAAATCAAATAGAAGAAAGACTTTACTAGAAAGAATTAAGAAAAATGGCTGGTAAATGCAGTATTTTGTTGATGAAATACCTGTACAGCTGTTTTGAGTGCTTCAACTTTCTCAGGACAGAGCTGCCACACTTGTTCATAAGACTCAGCAGCTTTTTTATGATCTCCAAGCTCAACATAGAGAGAAGCAAGATAAGATTTAAGATCAACATCTTTAGGATCTCTAGTTATTGCTCTGCTAAGGCAATACCTTGCCCGACCCGTGTCTCCTTTATCTCTGCGTTTTCATTTGATAACATGAAAATCAGAAAATCAGTGAGGTAATAAAACATGTAAACAGATACAGCTAAGCTGTAAAGAATGATTATCATGTTTAAATAACAAACTATTATCCAAAAAAATGCTTTAAGAGAAAGAAAGAAAAAAAGATAGAAAGAAAAAAAGATAGAACATGGTAAGAGATACATTTTTTACCAAATAATAGTGAATCACCTACAGAGACTAAGTAACCAAAGATTCACTTTGATAATGTACCTCAAAGCATTCCAAGCAGAAACTTCTACGGTGCCAACGTCATAGAAATACTTTTATCCACAAAGCAAGTGAGAAATAAATAAATAATTATATGCCCTCTGTGGCAATATACAATGTAGCAAAAAATTATAGTATCAGAGAACATAAGAAACTTACATTGACCAGGCAAAAAGCTTTTTCCATAAAGATGGATCTTTTGGAGTTAATTGTGCAGCGAACGTGTAAAAATCCATGGCTTTTTTATCATCACCAAGTTCTTTGTGGATAAGTCCAAGCGTCTGATATGCGTCTGACGATTCTGGTGCTTGCATAATAACTTTATGCAGCAAAGATATGGCCTACAAACAAAATATTCATGAAGATTTGAACTAATATGAATGATAAAGAAAGAACTTATTTACTAGGTTTAATCCGACTAAGGAACAGCCATGCCACAAAGCTCAACTCTTGTTAGTTTATAACCTCAATAATACAATTGCAGCGCATAAATGAACAATGTGCAGGGGCGGACCCAGAAATTATAAATTATGGGGTCAAAATTTTTTTTTTTTTTGCTGATACTGTTGTATGGTTATTGAGTAGAGTGTTAGTGTTAGACTGTTAATGGTGAGTTGTATATTTTTTTAGTTTAATTACTATTCTCTTAATCCAGTTGTAATGGACTAAGTTTAATGAGCTATTGCATATTATTGGGTCTGAAAGTTAGAATTGGGCTTTTTAAAGGACCAAATTATAAAATTTTGGGGGGTCAAAATTACCTGTATTGTTATTTATTGTACCAACAGTAACTATAAATAATTTTTAATTACAAATAAACTGGAGTCAGTTGACCCCCCTTTGATCAACGTGGGTCCGCCACTGATGTGCCACACTTTGGAAATAAGGGATGCTCATGACTGGAAGAGAGAGGACATGAATTAATCAATCGAATGTCAATGTTAACCATTAAAAAGCTTTACAGATGGTTAAAAGAATAATACAAATAACCACACAAAGGCATCAAGGCAATGAATGACTATAATTTAGAAAGGAATATTTATTGCCTCCGTAATAGAATGTTAACACTAATAAAAGACACATATAAACACAAACTACAGAAGCATATATCTATAACGCACTTCCATGATCATTCGTCAAGGTTCAAGTCCAAGGTGTCCCCTGTTGCATTACAATCAGCATGGCCCAAACACAAGATCACTCATCTCTGGCAAGAGGCAACCACAACTCCATCACAACTAGTTGCTCCCTCCTTCAATGCCATACCAATCATAAAGATATGCTAATGTAATAAATCACCAACTAGCATAACAAGGAAGTCCAAATATCTAATTTCTCTCAGTTTCTACAAATGGTATAAGACAGTATGAGCTAACGCACAAAAAAAAAAACAAATGTTCAGGACGCAGAGGAAGCCATGCTTGCTTAACTGAGATAACATGTCAAGGCAACTGAAAACCATGATAAGATGAAATACCTTACCTCTTGATAATCGCCATGTACATAATGAAGAGTGGCATCACCCAACATTCGAGTAACCTCAGGTTTAAGTTTATTCTTTGAACCCTTACGTCTGCCTTTTTTCTTATACTGCATACACGACAAACATGAAAACATAGATTAAAGGGGATTCAAATTCAAATTCAAATGCATGCCACAAGTGGATGAGCATGCACACACACACACAAGCCATCAATTTAGAGCAAGAAAATACTCCTACAAGGGAAAAGCCTTCTAGTGACTAATTATGACTAAGCACCATAACCTGAAAATTAAGTTTGTGACTAATCCAAATATAAGGATGTTAAAACCTATATAGTCTAACCAAACCTCGCGAAGTGTCATTCTAACATGTGGTATCCATTGTGGGGCACATGGATGAATCCATTTGACACACTCACTAACATTACCTACATCTAAAAATGGTGTTAAACCATCTTTTTATTTGTGTTAGAATTTTAAACTATACATTATACATTAGAACTTGGTGTTAAGGACCAACTCAACTAAAAGTTCAGCTAATAGTTGAAGACTCAATTTGATTTTTATACTTTAACACACCCCTCGCGTGCAAGTTTTTACACGTGGACCATGCACAAGTCTTCTTCTTGGCTTGTGCTGGAATTTTAAAATTATTTAATCAAGGTAGCGGCATCGAACTCGTACTCGTATCTTTTAAGGACTAACTCAACTAAAAGCTCAACCTAATAGTTGAAGGCCTAATTTAATTTGTAAACTTAAGCAATGTGATTTCTTTGTGCTATCATATACGTGTTTGAGCTTTCAAACTAAAAGGTCGATAGAATATGAAGTTAATATTAGCCTTCAATTATCACCTTAAACTTTTAGTTGAGCTAGTCACCTACAAGGTATCAAAGCCTGGATGACAAAGAGGTCACAAGTTTGAAGTCAGCCGTCACTCTAATTTAAAAAATAATTGTTAAAAGTTTTAGCACAAGACAAGAAGAAAACCTCTGCATGGGCCAAGTGCAAAGTGATAATGAGTTTGCACGTTAGGGGGCATATTAGAGTATAAATTTAATATTGAGCCTTCAACTATCAGGTTAACCTAACCTTTCAATTGAATTAGTCATCTACAAAGGTCAACCTTATTAACTAACTTTGGCTCTAATCCTTACATGTTTCTTAATGATGTATATGATCTCATCGGCGTGGGACTACTTCTCATGAATTTCAGCTAACGACATCACTAAATCACCACTAGGAGTTGACACTGACTATTAAGCATAATAAAGAACCAGAAGATGAAGCACCAACATACACTTCTTTCTTGTAAGTTCAAAGCAACCTCATTATTTGGCCCAAATTAACAATGATTGAAGTTATATTAATGGTTAACAATAAATAGCAGCTATTGTAAGTTTCCAAACTAGGAGAAGATATGAACGATGACAATAAACAGCAGCTATTGTCTCTACCTTAGGTCAACATTAATCGAGCCATCTTCTGAAACATGAATTTATATTGACCCTATGAAAAGATTGTCAATCATTCGTTCATACTAAACTATAGCCTAATTAGTAGTCAAGCAATTTCCATGGCTTAACACTTCGAATTATAGCCTAATACATGCTATAAATTTAATATTTTGCTGGTTATTAGCAGTCAAGCAATTTCCAAAGGAATGATCATCCAAAAAAAATTTAAGAGATGCTACATCACTAGAAGTAAGAATCCAAATACACATAGGCAACTTCAAATGTACCATTATTACTCTTTTGTTTATTTTATAATAGTTTTACACTGTCCTATTTATTAATTTAGAATAATGTATTGAAGCACTTAAATACAATAAAAATAAAAATAAACAAACAGAAATGAAGAAATTTTAACAAGCAACACCGGTAGCCAATGGTGTGGTGGTTTTACTCATCTACTTGCGGGGAGGGGGTGATCTTGAGTTCAAACCCATTGGGCATAGATTAGTGGAGTATGTGCATCAGTATTGTGCTATTCATCTAAAAAGTATCAAGCAGCAGGTCTGCGCCAAGGCCCCGCTAATGATTTTATATAACTCATGATGAATTTCTTCTCAGAAAGACAACTTTGCAGCATATCTATTCAAAGTTTCACAAATCTGAAGCTGCAAGATTGAGTGATTTTCTTTCATGTTAAGCTATTAATGAAATTATTACTAAAAATCGTATTAATACCTTCCTTGATTTTCCTCGAACACCATAATTCATAGCTTCCATTATTTCCTCCATGGTAGCACCAGATAGATCTTCAAGTCGAGCCTTCTTAGCTGATCCTTCACTGTTATTGAAGATACTTAAACTAATATGTCAAAGAAGAAGAGCATGAAGCCATGATATACATTTCTAACACTTAAAGTAAAACAACTGATAACTTTTCCATATGCGGTATATATAGCGGAAAGAAAAAAAAAAGAATAATAAAATCAGCAAATAATTAGAAAGCAATTATCAACTGAAGCATATAGATAATCAAATATGGGCAAATCCAGTCCAACTAAATTGGAGCCGGGTTCTGAAAAAGTGGCATATATAGATAGGTCAATTTATGTTAACTAAACTTAACTTAGTGCAAATGCCTTCAATCAAGAGAATAAAGATTCAAGAATAAATTTCCGGAAAAACCAATCTAGGTAAAAACCAGGCAAAACACTTGTTCATAAGACTTGTAACTTCCTAACTTGTTCCAATTACCACATGTCATGCATAAACCCAACGTTACACAACAGAAATATGGTCCAAGCATATGCCACACATGATTAACAAAGATTGGAATGACAAAACAAAAGTGTAAAACAGTAGATCATCATGGTTAGCAGGAAAATAAAATAAACGAGTTCCTTACCTGTGGTTGTCAGCAAGTGCTTTCCGCTTTTTCTCAGCCAGAGCCTCGTATTCGAGGCGCTCTAAGTGCTGATAAATTGGAACTCCAGAAGCATCATCCTCCATCAAAACCAAAGGGTTCATACCTTCTTTGAACCTAAACATGCACTCCTCCTCCTCTTCTTCTTCTTCTTCATCGTCCACTTCTTCTTCATTTTCATTGGCTTCGCCTTTTTGCTTGTCATCAAGACCCGTATCTGTGTTTTCCTCAGCGCCCAAACCTACCATACTCTCCGTGGCCTCCTCAAGTTCAGAAGAACCCGATTCAATTCCCTCTTTCCCCATTAAGTTAGAGAATCTGGTCAACAATTGCCACCAAGACTAAGACATGTTCAAAACAATATAGTATGAAACAAAACTACGAAGACGGTTCTAGTTAAAGCTTATAGCTTTGTGCTTATCAGTCATCTTACGAATTTGTTGATGAGAAGATAAACAAACTTGTGAAAATGAAATTGTGGCGGCATAACCCTAAACCCTAACTTACTCACCTCCTGTTAGCGAAGATGGAAGCGGCGCAGAGATCCGGCTGCAGCAACTCCGACGAACTGGTGTACTCCGGCGAGCACTGTCCAACGATGGGGAGAAGACGCCGTCGTTGAAACTCGAGGCGGCGTGTTGCACCTCGTCTATGAAGTCCGGCACGGCGGCGACGTACCCACGACTCTTGAAGAAGAAGATGTCACTGAAGCTCAAGGACTTGCCTACAAACGTTGCGTTTTGGGTCTGTCACAGTGGCATAAAATTCTGACTAGGTATGCTAACGTGGCAATAATTGCTGAGTTGTTAGTCAAAATCGGATATCGCAGTTATCTAAGATTAAATTATAGAAAATAGAGATCAAATCTCAAATAAAAATAAATCCAGGGGTCTTGAATATTTTACCCTATTTAAAGTAGAGCTGATAAATCAGATTTAGCATCGGTTTCAAGTTGGTAAAACCATGATCGATTTCGACCCGAAGACACTTTAGGTTATGGAACGATTTTCAATTTTAGAATATTTTACCCTATTTAAAGTAGAGCTGACAAATCAGATTTAGCATGAGTTTCAAGTTGGTAAAACCATAATCGATTTCGACCCGAAGACACTTTAGGTTATGGAACGATTTTCAATTTTAAGCGTAAAATATGTTGAATTGTGCAAGTTTGTCTGATCCCATCCAACACAACAGTTTATATGATAAATTTTGTTCGATTCGAAAGTTGGTCGGATCGGATAAGATTTCGAGTGCGCACACGTTTAGTTCCGAATTGCCAAGTCTATATTATAGCCTTTTTTCGCACCCGTTTAGAGATAGGCATTTCCCATTACCTGTATCCAACTTGAATCTAAGAATATATTGTCACTAATATTATAAAAGATCTCCACCCAAGGGTAGTGACGCAGTTGGCAACACAGGTTGCGTGAGTGGGAGTACCAACCGCGAGTGTGCGGGCCCGCTCAAGAACTCCATGGTATAAACCGAAAAAAAAAAGATCTCCTAGAAAAATAAAACTTTTATATTTTAAGAATATATTTTAACATTAATCCTTCTAAAATGACTCAAAGATAACAGTCGGTTTATCGTTGGAACTGATGTTATGCATGTCATTGCTAAAATTAGAGTCCGAGAAGAATAAACTAAGATTTTCGGGTTGATTTTTGGTGGTAGTTACTGTACAACACAATTGTTCAATAGAATAGAATTTGTGCTTGTGTAGCGGTATGCGAACGTGATGACTAATGCAATTACCAGGTCCATTGTTTCAATTTCAGACGCGCAGTATAGGCTATCAAGTTGTAATCAAATAATATTTATTGTATAAAATACAATGATTTCTTTTTTCTTTTTTTAAATTATAATTTGCACGACCAAATTATTACATTAATTTAATAAATGTAAATTACCAACTATGTCTATATTTCAACTATAAAAAATAGAAGATAAATATAAATATTATATTTTAAAATATCGTGTTTGGGAGAGGAAAATTACAAAAGTAATGTCCCACATTTGAGACAGAGACATAAACATTGAGTCAAGTTCGAGTTAAATTGTCATTCCTAAAAGGAAGAGATATGGGGTCGTGATTTGTCTCGTTGACCTGAGGTCAACTAAACGTCTTGAATATGCTTTGGTGTTGATCTATTCTTGTAATAGAAGTCTTGTAAATGACTCTCACGTCTGGAGAATTTTTCGGAATTGTTTTCACTTGAACACTTTAACTTGGGATTGTCAGTGTCAATTGTATAACTAAAACTACATGATTTTGTTTAAAAATATTTTTGGCACTATGTCAGTGTCGATTGTATAATTAATATATATTTGTTACCACACATTTATGGGATACGAGAGAATGGAAATCAAATCGCTTATTTCTAGAATGTGTATAGTATTTGGATAATATATACAACCCCATAAGTAAAATTAGCCAATGAAAGGGAATTTTTTAGGACAAGAGCATATCATGCTCGCCCTCCAACTATTTTTAGAATACTCGTGTATAGTTAGAAGATCAATGGAGAGTTTAGCCCAGTACAAAAATCCAATTTTTCAAAAAAGGTATTCTCATTTTACATAAACAAGTTCATAATCATCTTCCAAGTAAATAATTACAGGAAGAAAAAAAATCAACTATTCAACAAAGCATAACACTAAAATGCACCATAATAGATGAAAATAAAGTGAGCTTCTTGTTAGGATCGAAACGACCCGATGGACAAATATTTAGAGATAGAAAATAAAATGAATGCGAA
>JAYMTF010004063.1:0-13913 GCA_036897485.1 Pelargonium nanum | reverse complement strand
TTCTCATTCCCACACTTTAACTAATCCAAACAACATTACATGGGAATGGCAATGGAAATGGGAATGAAAGGAATGACAATTGGAATGCCATCAAAATTCTAATCCAAACGCAACCTTATTTTATTTTTTATTTTTTTGTCATATATATAATGGAGAGCTTATGAATTTATATTACTAGAAAAATGTAGTTGGATATCGTTAACTCCAAACCGATCTTGTCTTGACAATTACATTACACCAAGTTCAAGATTTGTCATTGTAAGTTTAAAATTGTACTATTTCTTAACTTTTATACAAGATGACTCAAACAATGACGTCAACCTAAACCTAATTTAATTAACAATCAAAAACTCGAGAATAGTTTAATGGGAGCACTTAGGTGCACAAGCGTTTCACTGTCAGTTCATTAAGAATTGAATCTTCATTTGTGCAGTTAACTCGTTAAGCCTTGCTTCAAACCAATTGTTTGTCAGACGCTACAAGCAAGATCACTCGGGCATGAGATGCGGGACCACACAATGTCCCTACCACCTGGCCTGGCAAAGTCTAATATGAAATCTTCTCGATCAACATTGACCGGTTGAAAAACAAGACAATTGTCAGGTGACTCATCAGGATAACTGCCTTATAAGGATTGTACCTAGCGTTAACGTGAGGGGAAGGGTAGACCTTGATAAGGGGTTGAGGAGGGTGAAGTTCAAATCCGTTGGGCCGAAAGTGGCCATACACCCGAAAGGAGAGCCCCAACACTGCCTTCCGGCAAGTCAAGCATAAAGCTCTTTTTCCTATCTTTCGAGTCAACGGTGAGGAACGTGAACTCAGAATGAGAATGAGAATGAGAATGAGATTCTCCTCCGAGCATACAATAAGGTTTCACGAAATCAAATTTCTCGGAGACAGTTGCAAAAATGTACTAATTACGACACACAATTCAAAGCTTAACATAATCTTCGATCAAATTGATTTATTTTAGCAACACAATATATAAAAAAAAAACATAGTAATATTTGCTCAAATATTTTTGGAATTGCTGCAAAAGAGACGCTATGAGTTTAAGTTTTTCATTTCTTCATCATTCGGCAAGATTGACTTCCACTGCATTTTCTTTTAGCGCTCCGATTTCAAGTCTTCGAAAACTAAAAGTTATAGAACCAAAATGAGCGAAAAATTGTGTACATTATATTTAAGTACGGTCTAGTTAAACTATATTTTCTTCGAAGAAATGAGAATCAGAATGATCGTCAGTACTTTTTGGTCATGAAAATGACTATCATTCTAATTCTCAGTCTCATTTCAAAATTTTTTTTAATCCAAACACTATCTAAGTAGAAAAAAATTAACGTCATTGCTTACTTTATAGAAGGCGTGATCCAAAGAGGTGGATACGTAGTCCGAGAACTCCTACCAAAATAGACATAGTCGGATAGCCAAAGCCTCCAACTCCCTCCGCCCATATAAGGGTCGTAAGAGCCTAATAATCTATCAACATTGTCGAATAAGGTGTAGTATATGCTCGTGAAATTATCGGAAGGAGATGTTACCTTGCAAGCGAAGGAATAATTGTTACCGAGAAACAAGCAATGATCACCCAATGACCAAACCCGAGTCAATTCCTTCGTGGACAAATTGATTTTGAAAATATTGAAATAGGCCGCCGGAGAAGTAGAGCCTATAAGATAGCGTACGACAAGACACAGCTCCCCTCTCAACTCAACGTGGTATTTATTCGCATCAAGATATTCGTTGCGAATCTCCCAATCCCATCCTGCAAACTCATAGTTGCTTTTGATCTCTAAATCCCGCCCGGGAAATCCTGAGATAGTATTTTAAGGATTTAGTTTTAGGGTCAAAATTTTAGTTGCGCTGGGAAAAGGTTGAATTTGAATCAATACCAAAATCATGTCATTTCGTGTTAGTCCATATAAATTCTCTTTATAGTAAAGAAAATCAGTCAAATCACTAGGACCTCGTATGTGGGACCACACATTGTCCCCTCCAGGTTTTGCAAAAGCGAAAGTGAACTTTTTCTCGTATTGTGTTCCTCGATTGAATACCACGAGAACAAGACAATTATCAGGTGACTCGTTAGGATTGGCCGTCAAGAATGCCCTAATAAACTCCCCATTATAACTATCATGTATCCCGACATTTAGCGACGGGAGAGTAAGGGTTTCACCGGAGAAGGGATTGAGGAGGCTGAATTGCAAATCGATAGGGCCAAAAGTGATCAACCACCCAAAATGCGAGCCCCAACACCGCCTTCCGGCGGCCTCCGGTCGGTCGAGCACAAATTTTTTGTCGGAAGCATAGTTGCGAAAGACGAGCTCCGAATTGGAATTGGGATATCTCCCGAACATATATGTAACGAAATCGAATTTCTTGTTGAGATTGTAAAATTCAGTAGCAAAATAGTACCAATTCCGACACACGACACAGAGCTTAACATAATCTTCAATCAAATCGACTTTGTTACCGATCGAACTCAAGATATCACCTGAAATTGAAGACCAATTTGCTCCTCTTTTTGTTTCAATCTTTCTAGTAACTTTTTTCTCTGCTGATTCAGAATCTGAATGTGTTTTTCTTTTGTGAGGGTCTTCCATTTTTTTCTAGGGTTTGTTTTTTCGTTGTAATTGTGATATATAAGAAAAGAGTAAAAGAAAAAAAAACATATTCTATTGTAATTTTTAGTTTAATGTTTAGCTTTCACAAAAAAATATTACTCTTAATTTTGGATGAGCTGGTCTTCTAACAAAAACGAACTGTCCAATGACCCAACTAGGGTGCATTTTCTCGTGAAAAATATTTGAAAATGAAAATCCTAAGGGCTCGTTTAGTAGTAGAAAATAATTTTTATTTTTGATTTTCTGTTTTTTTTTTTCATAATCAAGTTTTCAGTTTTAAATTAAAACAAAGCAGAAAAAATAAAAGTTAAAAATAGTAAATAAATGTTTTATGCTGAGTGAAGAAATACTTTTAGTTTGGAAAACGTTTTTCTTTTCTTATCACCAAGTGTGTGGGTCAACTGGTAAGGGTGTGTTTCAGCTTAACTTGAGGTTTCGAGATCGAGTCTCAGGGAATGCAGTTGCGTTAAAACTTGGTAGGGAGAGATTTGCCGCCCTTATGGTCGCATCCTTGAATGAGGATTAGTCCGTGTGTGGTAAAATGGCTTAAAGAGTGTCAACCGCGAGTTGGCGGGTCTGCTCAGGAACCTCATGGTTTAGACAAAAAAAAAACGGTTTTTCATTTTCAAGCTAGTTTGAAACAATTTTTTATTCTTCACAACTAAAAAATTCCTAAGCATTCATTTTTCTCTATTTAAGAACCAAACAAATTTCTCCTTTCAAATGGATATGAAGTATTTTGCTGCAGTTTAAAGCTGCAGTATAACATTTCAAAAAACAAAAAGCTGCAGTATAAAGATCCAAAACCGCAGCTCCTTCATTTACTGCGGTAGCAATACCGCAGCGTTTTGGTTCCAATGACTGCGATTTAAAACTGCAATTAAATCTATTAAGCTCAACTGATCAAAACTCCAAAACTTTACTTTCATCTATTTGTATAAACACACAAATGTAAATCTGAACATTAACATTAATTCACAATCCCAAAAAAATAAATCAATGATAATTTACAATCCTTATCATATGAACATTAATTGAACTTGATGATCAAATACAAGCAACAAGATATATCAGTAAGATATGTATCTCACTTCTTTTTATCAAAATTTGATATTATAAACACACCATTAAGCCAGCCTCTGAACTTTGATTTCATATCATGCATGAAATAGCAAGCCACTATTAGACATTTTGTCTCGATCCATGATTTCTCAATGACAAACTCAACTCGACTCAAAAATCATTGTCTTTGTTGCACATCGAATTCATTAGGATTGGCCGCCAAGAAGAATAACAACGTAACGGACAAGAAATTGAGGATGAGAGTTAATAACTTGCAAGATACATATAAATGATAATATTGAATAAAACAAAACAAAACAAACCAAAATCTCCTTAATATTATAGCTCTAGTGATATCATCATAACAAAGACTTAGTAGAATAACTATTGGGTTACTAATTCCAATCTCCAAACTTACGAATAGTCGAATACTAGGTTATTGTGTCAACATTCCGTAACTCGGATTTGAGTTTTCCATATTTTCATTGTTCTGAACATGCTACTATTCCATCTTCTTGGCTCGTAAATTTTTCTTCGAGTCTCCGGAACCTAAGAGTTATGAACCAAACGAGCGATTGATTAGTTGATAAAAGTAAACTACACACAAATACATGAATCAAAACAAGATAGCAAATGTTAAGTAGATGGCATTGCATATAATTACCGTAGACAAGGCATGATCCAAAGATTCGAATGTGTCGTGATTGAAATATAACTTAGCGCAAAGTAGGTTGATATAAATTCAGTTCTCTTGCAAGCAAAGGTATAGTTATCACCAATAAACAAGGCGTGATCAGCCCGCGACACGATTTGAGTACATTTCCTCATGGACAAATCGAGGGTGAAAACCCTATAAAAGAATGATGCGTTCCGGCCCTCAACCGTTGAACTGTAACGAATAATCAAACAAAGCTCTCCGCTCAAATCAACAAGGTATAGGTTAGTCTCCGACTCCTTGTATTGTAATTGTAACTCGCTATCGAGAGTAATTGGTAAGTCAACTGCACGAGGGTCAGGTTGAAGTTGAATCAGGACAAGAACCGGGTCCCCATCAACTTTTCGAACTCCGTAAAAGTTCCCTTTGAAACAAATAATGTCACTCAAATCATTAGGACCTCGGATGCGCGTCCAAACTCTAGTATTGTCCCGGTCATCGGGTTTGGCAAAGACTAATACGAAGTCTCCACCGACCCCACTTGATGAAACAACATTGATCACTACCAAGACAAAGCAATTTTCGGGGGAATGGTCAGGATTCACAGTCAAGAATGCCTTGTAAGGTTTGTACTCGTACGGATCACTGTTATCATTGATTAGGGTTTCAATCGAGGGGAGCGAAAGGGTGGCTCTCGAAAAGGGATGGAGGAGGCTGAATTGCAAATCATTAGGGCAAAATGTGACCAACCAACCGAAAGGAGAGCCCTAACACTGCCTTCCGGCGGCTTCGGGCAAATCGAGCACAATATTTTTTATATGCTGAGGGTAGGAGCGGAAGGTGAATTTGGTATTGGAATTGGAATCGGAATCGGAATCGGAATTGTCTCGGAGCATACGATAAGGTCTAACGAAATTGGGTTTCAAGGTGAGATTGTAAAAATTAGCACAAAAAATGTACCAATTACGACACACAGAGCTGAGACTAACATAATCTTCTATCGAATCGAGTTTTTTAGAAATCAAATACAAGGCATCACCTGCAATTGACGACCAATCTGCCATTGATAGGAATGTTCCGTTGGCTGATTTGCTAGGGTTTATTAGGAAGATTAGCAACGGGTATGTAATTTCGGGTGACCTAATTCAGGTGAAACACTCGAGTAACCCTAGAATTGACAATTCAGATTTCATGTCAGGTTTTCTACGGTTCGGGTTGAAAAGACCTTATTGATTCGCAAGATAAGCGGGTCTGTGAGCGTTTTGTGTAGATTTGACTATTTAGATTTTGGATCAGTTTGTTCGGGTTTAGTTGGAAAGACTAACCCCAAACTTGACCTGAAAGGTGTGCAGGTTGTAGATTGTGCGGGTTCACTTGACCCTTACCCGGCCCAAAAGTAGTGTTCTCGGTTGTTTCATGCAACCCAAAAATTAAACTTGCTAAAACGTGGATCAGATATCGAGTGTCTGTGAGTTTGAGTTCAAATGATCGATCCTAGTCGTGTTCTGGGTCGGGATGCAAGTTTTACTCAGACAATGCGTGGGTGACTCGCGAGTTTGATTGATACGATCCACAATATCTCAATGACAAACTCAACCCGAATCAGAAATCAAGTAAATTATGACAATTCATTCGCTTTGATCTCAAATCTATCCCAATAAGACTGATGGATTCAAATATCTGTTTTCGGAAAAAATTTGAGTACACAAACACAATAAATTGTATAATTAAGTGTACAAATTTAATGAAAATGTCTAAATAAATAATTATAACAGTCGAAAAATCTGATATAGATGACTAAACATTTGTGATTTAAAGATTGAGCTTTTCATTTCTTGATTTCTTCATCATTCGAGACTCGTTATCGTTGCATCCTCGGCGTTGCACATCAAATTCTTCGAATCTCCGAAACCTAAAAAGCATAGAAACAAGAGATCATAGTGAGAATTATACTACAAAAGTACGTTATATATTACTTCAACGTATCAAAACAAATAGCTACTTTATTTTAACAACATCGCTAAACATGAATTATCAGCAATATCTTCAAAATAAGTGAACACTCGTTTTCAGACAAAAGAATAGAAAGTGACTATTAACACTAAAACGAGCTAGATATGTATAAGAGCAAGATATTGCATATAATTACCGTAAACAACGCCCGATCCAAATCCTTGGATACGTCTTATTTGAAAAATATTTGATACCGGAATAGGTTGCTAGATTCACATTAGTTCTCTTGCAGGCGAAGCTATAGTTATCCCCAACATACAAGTAATGATCGGCACGAGACATGACTAGGGTCCATTTCCTCGTGGACGAGTTGATCTTGAAAACCCTAAAAAAGAAGATCCCCAGACCCGGTTTAATATAATGAAGAATTAGACAAAGCTCTCCGTTCAAATCAACAAGGTATCTATTAGTCTCCGTCCCCGTGAATTGTGATCTCAACTCTCTATCTAGAGTTGTTGGTAATTCAACTGCACGAGGGTCAGGTTGAAGTTGAATCAAGACAAGAATGGGGTCACCATCAAATTTTCGAACTCCGTATAAGTTCCCTTTGAAACAAATGATGTCACTCAAATCATTTGGACCTTGGATGCGGGTCCAAACCCTATTATTATCCCGGTCACCGGGTTTGGTAAAGACTAATACGAAATCTCCACCGACTCCACTTGATGAAACAATATTGATTACGACCAACACAAAGCACTTTTCGGGGGAATGGTCAGGATTCGCAGTCAGGAATGCCTTGTAAGGTTTGTACTCGCACAAGTCACTATTATCGATGATTAGGGTTTCAATCGAGGGGAGCGAAAGGGTGGCTCTCGAAAAGGGGTGGAGGAGGCTAAATTGCAAATCATTAGGGCAAAATGTGACCAACCAACCGAAAGGAGAGCCCCAACACTGCCTCCCGGCGGCTTCGGGCAAATCAATCACAATCTTTTTGTTCCCTCTTTCGAGATCATAAGAGCATAAGGTGAATTTGGTATCAGAATCGGAATTGGAATGAGAATCAGAATCTCCTCGGAGCATAAAATAAGGTCTAACAAAATTGGGTTTCTTGGTGAGATTGTAAAAATTAGCAGCAAAAAAGTACCAATTACTACACACAGAGCTGATGCTAACCAAATCTTCCATCGAATCGAGCTTTTCGAGAATCGAGTACAAGAAATCACCTGAAATTGACGACCAATCTGCTCCTCGTTTCGGTTCGATACCGGAGGGTTGTGTTCTTCTTCTCTTAGTGGTGCTGTGAACAACCTTAATTCTTGCCTCCATTAATGGCTTTCAATGCGGAAAATTTTACAGATACTAAAGATTTTTTTTTTTTTTTGATCAGCAGATACTGAAGATTGTGGCAATGGGTTGATTTGCTAGGGTATGGGATCTCGGTAGAGGTGTCAATTCAGGTTTTGAATCGGGTTTAGATTTGAGGCTTTAATGCTTGGCCCAAACCCGTCTCGAAAGAGGTGAAGGTTCTTGTAGGTTTTGGTGCAAAATATGTGCATTTATTTGTCTATCCTTACCTATCCCGAAAATTGATCGGGTCTATTATGTGAAACTCAAATCCACAAAAAAAAAGGGTCGGATTGCGAGGATCCGCGGGTTTGTATTCAATTGTCAATTCTAATTTTTTTGTTGAAAGGGTAAAACACTTGTGTAACCCTAGAGTTGAGAATTCGGATTATAGATCGGTTTTTTCGTGTTCGGGTTGAAAAGACCTTGCTCGATCACCCAATCCACAAGTTGTGCAAGTCCGTTGGGATTTTGGTGTCGCGGGGTGAGCTATTAGTTTTTCACAATATGTGCGGGTGAGTGCGTGACCCGATCTACGATTTCTCAGTGACAAACTTGACCAGACTCAAAATTGAGTAAATCATGACAACTCATTAGTTTTATCTCAAAAATGTCCTAGTGAAACTGTTGCATCCAAATATTTATTTTCGGAAAAGTTGAAGTACACAATCACAACTGCATAAATAAGTGTATAAATTTACGAGAAATTGTAAAAATAGTATTAGATTGATCGTAAAAATGTCCAAACAAACATAAAAAAAGGTGTAAATATTCGTATCGCGAAACTAATATAAATAAACACTTGTGAACAATATCTTTGTATCCTATCTAAAGATTTGAGCTTTTCATTTCTTCATTGTTCAACAATCGAGACTCGTCAACGTTGATTCTTCTTCCTTGCACATCGAATTCTTCAAGTCTTCGAAAACTATAAAGTATGAAACAAAATGATCGTGATTAGAACTATACATTAGATGTATTAATAATGTAGCGTTTGAATTAAAACTTTTTCTTATCGAAGAATGAGAACCAATAATCTCATTTTCATTCCCAAAATTTTAATTCAAACGCTACCTAACTAGCAATTGTAGTCATCGCGTACCTTATAGAAGGAGTGATCCAAAGAGGCGGATATGTTGTCGGAGAATCTCTACCATAGTAAACATGGTCGGATCTCTTAATCAACCATGTTTGCTCGTTAGGGAGATAAGACCAATAGTGTCCCCTAATTTTGTCATATAAGGTGTAGAATATGCAATTGCTCGTGAAATTATCACGTCGATGTTCAAGTTTATCGAGAGTGTCATTAGAGAGAGAAATCGCCTTGCAAGCGAAGGAATTGTTTCCGAGAAACAAGCAATGATCGTCCAATGACCAAACACGCGTCAATTCGTTTGTACACAAATTGATTTTGAAAATTTGAAAATAGGCCGACGGAGTTTCATAGCCTACTGTATAGCGTACAACCAAACATAGCTCTCCTCTCAAGACAACGAGATATTTCTTCGTACTATGATTCTTGTGACGTATATGAAAATCCCATTTTGGGAACATGAGACTACTCTCGATCTCTAAATCCCGCCCAGAAAATCCTAAGACAACATTTTCACGAACTAATTCCAATGTAAAGAGTTCTGTCGCGCGAGGATCAGGTTGAATTTGAATCAAGACTAGACTCATATAGTTGCTTTTAAAACCATAAAAATTCCCTTTATAGTATACGATGTCACTCAAATAACTAGGACCTTCAATGTGGGACCACACATTGTCCCCACCAGGTTTGGAAAAGACTAATATGTAATCTTTTTCATTAAATCTATATTCTATAAACCTCCTTTTATGTGTAAATACCACAAAGACAAAACAATTATCAGGAGACTCGTCGGGATTGACGGGCAAAAATGCTTCGATAAGTTCGCTATCATAACTATCATGTATCCCGGCATTGAGCGGGGGTAGGGGAATGGTGGCGCCGGAGAAGGGATTGAGGAGGTTGAATTGCAAATCAATAGGGCAAAAAGTGACCAACCACCCAAATTGAGAGCCCCAACACCGCCTTCCGGCGGCCTCCGGGAGGTCAATCACAATTTTTTTGCTAGCGGAATAGCTGCGAAAGGCAAGCTTGGAACCGGGATCGGGGTTGATTCCGAACATATATGTAACAAAATGTGATTTCTTTTCGAGATTGTAAAAATCAGTAGCAAAAAGGTACCAATCGCGACACACGGCACAAAGTTTGATGTAATCATCGATCGATTCAATTTTGTTAGCAATGAAACATAAGATGTCACCTGGAATAGACGACCAATCTGCAACTCTTCTTTGTGGTTGTGAATTGGAAGAATTTTTTCTTCTCTTGTTAGGGTTAGGGTTGGAGATCTTGCATGTATTGCACGGCACTTCCATTGCTATGCCTTCCTAGTATTCTCCTTCTCAAACAATTGGTATTTAAATTTTTACAATGTCTGTTCTTTTTTGCCGTATTTTATACTCTCACCTAACCCTAATAATTAAGAAATATGTAAATGTCCCAAGCTTTGTACTATTTACTTGCGAGATATATATTTAAGTTTCAATGAACAACAACCCGACATATATGGTAACACTACTCTCCTTCATGATTTTCAGGTGCGGAGCACTCGGTTTAAAGGCGTACTGTATGCATGTTGTATTGTAATTCAGTTAAGTCATCAAGGAAATAATTGAGACCACTTAGCGGTTTCCCAATTGCCTTTGCAACTTTCAAAGTGTTAAATTTGATATTGAGTTACATACAGAGATGGAGCCACAGTGTGGATTTTGGGGGCAATTGCCCCAGTGAAGTTTTGGATTTTGAAATTACGCCATTAAATTTTTAATTATTTCATATTTGTGCCTCTACAATTTTATATTTGCCCTCATTGAAATATTTGAATATTTTATCATTGCCCCCTTCAAAGTTTATGCAAATATTTGATTGGTTAAAGACTATAACCAGAGAGCTATACATATATCTATTCAACAAATCGAGCTATGATACTTTTGTGTCGTGTTTCAAATTAATTAATATACATATAAAAGAAAACAATTAAAATGAAAGTTCCAAAAACGTTTTATTTAAAAAGTGTAACCAAATATAATATTAGAAAAATATGTTTTCATGCTCTAATTTCATGTTATAGAGGTGCAAATAGTGAAAATTGAGAACAATATTTGGTGAGATTTGTGTTCAAAATGTTTTATTATAATAAAATATTTTATAAGTACTTTGCCCGCACTAACTAAAAAGTCTGGATCCGTCCCTGGTTACTTATAATGATCTTTATTTTCGCTACCACTTTCATGCATACTTTGGCGATGTGCTCTTATGAAACCCTTTTGTGCTCATATCCACGATCAGTGGTTTTCAATTGCATTTGCAACTTTCAAGCGTTAATTTTGATATTAGGTTATATATAATGGTTTGAAATTTCGCTACATTTTTCTTGCAGACTTCGGCGATGTGCCCTCTTGAAACCATTGTTTTTTCTCACGTACGCTTTAAGTGGTTTTCCAATTGCATTTACAGCTTTCAGAGGATTTCTTCATCAAAATAATCTAAACCCAACAATTTTTAGGAATGATACCCAAAAATCATCCACGGTCCCTTATATATCCATCACATGTGTATAATATGCTCGCAAATGGCAAACAAGATTCACAAGCTAAATAATAAGCTCGCTATTTTCTTGCTATTTACTAACAATTTGCTCGCAAATCCAACAAATTTTTTTCTTTTCTGTAGCGGTTCATTTAAACCATACAAATTCTGGCCCAAATCCAAAAACATTATTGCACAACTTTTATTTTCATATGTTAACTTTTATTGAAGTACTTCATTGTCACACAAACAACACACCAAATTACTATTACAAACCAACATAGGTCCCATCACACAAGAGAAATAGATCAAAAGCACAATAGCAAGCTTGGAAAATCTAAACATTTAGAAAATGTTCAAATAGCATAATGAGTGGTGACTGCAGGGACTTGATATTCATCATTGATATTATATGTTTTTTCCCCAACATCTTGCATGAAGTGTTCCAATAAATTTTCTTCCCCAAAAGGCTTGAAGAGGAGAGGGTGTTTCTCATCAACTAGCTCACTTGGGATGTCCACTTTGCCCTCTTTGCTAGTGAAAAACCCTACTGAGTATCTTGGCTTGCTCCCACTCATTTTCACTCTATGTAGGGGACACCATAGCCTCCCATTGCTCCATCCCTACATTGATTTTGTTATGATTTAGTATTTGCATCTAGATCTTACTAAATGGGTCGTGGTCCGCGTGTTATGTTGAAGTGGGCGATAATATCCCACATCAGATAAATATGAGTTGAGGAGACTTCATATAATGGTGCAAGTCAAACCCTACTAACAAGTTTGACCTTTTAGTAACGGAAGCCCGAATCATTATATGTAGCCGATATTGAAATTTAACATGTTATTATCGCTAGCGAGTTGATATATAGTGGCCTAACAAGCATGTTGGTGTCATGGAACTGCCCACGACCCATATTATTCTGAGCTAGAGCTTAAAAAAAGGCCACGGAGGTGGCAGAGTTCAAACCGTCATGGGCCCCTCCTAATAGTTTTAGGCCCATGATTTTTTTAACCTAATATAGTTTCTGAACTTTCGTATTTTGATCCAATTTGGTTCATGAATTTTTTTAAACCCAAAATAGTGTTTGAACTTTCAAATATTGACACAATTTGGTCCATTAATTTTTTTTATATAAGCTCTTAGGAAAATGACCATTTTGGGTCAATATTTCAAAGTTTAGGCACCAAATTGGGCCGAAACACAAAAATTCATAGACTAAAATGAGTCTTTTACCTTAATAATATAAGAAAGAATTGAAAGACTATATAATAAGGGGGAAACTCACGTGAAATGTTTCGCCGACCATGACAACGAAAGAGGAGCCGGAGGGCGTTGTGCTAATCCATTTACCATCTTTAGTTTGCACTTGCAATCCAACTCCATTTGAGTGAAGTATGTTCATGACACTCTTGTCATAATGAGTGCCCACTCCAATAATAGGCTCATCCGTCATGGGTGCTCTATATTTCATGATCCGAAGAACATTATTCATAGTCTCAGATTGCGACTCAAAGCATCTTTCCACGTCGTAGCCCTCAAAAACCATCTTTCTTACGGTTTTATTCATTTTTGATAGACGCGTTGCGTAGGAGTGTAACGTTTCACTGTACATTGAAAAAAAATGTGGATGCTCAACCTATCAATGTGTTCCCTAAAAAAATACTAGAAAATCATTGAAAACTCGACCGTATAAACATATCGTACCAAAAGGTGGGATCGCCCTGTGGCCAAATGGGTTGACTGAGGTTCTCATATGTCTGGAAGCAGAGCGGATTAGTGATTCCCATGCCCTCGTGAAGAGGGATTTTTGGCAAATCCGAGGCGTAGCCATGAATTGGCATATCATCGGATTTAAAGAGACGCTTTGTGTCTTTTGGAAGATCAAAGAACTTCTCCAACGAGATGAACAACGCATTGTTCAGCTCGTCGGAGATCCCATCAAGTGTGGCCTTAAAGCATCCGAATTCTTCAAGTGCCTTCAAGACTTGTTTGCGGGTCAAGTCCCAGCTGGTAGTTCCGGGTTCCATGGCATCTTTGCTGAAGTCTGCAATGGGAAGCTCAAGAGCTGCACATGCCATGATTGATGGAAATAGAAACAGAATTGGAATTGGAATGGTTATTTTCACAAAATATATGATCTATTTATGCACAAGATTTGACACTATTGGTCCATTAATTTTTGGACACACACATCTATGGGTGCAGAAAATGAGTACACAAAAGATATCACTCTTAATTTAAATTCAAACTAGTAAAAATACTCGTGCGTTGCACGGGATAATACATATCTAGTATACTATAGAACATATTGGTAATATTTTTTTATAAAGATTTAATATAGCTTGATCCAACTAATTTAGATCACATTCGATTCCCATTAAAAATATAAAAAATAGAAAGCATTGAGATATTCATAGAACATGTGTTTGAATAATATGAAAAACCATGCTTTTGGGTTTAGGTGAAAAAAAAATGATTAATGATATAGTAAAGATATTGTATTTTTAAATTAAAAATATCATGTTTTAGTTCAAAATTATATCATATTTCGATAAATTTTTACCTAATTGGAGGTTCAAACAATCATTTTATACTTTATTCACTTGGATTTGAAAAATTATTCTCTTAGAAGTAAACAAAAAATAATAAA